>ML806054.1:172474-197386 GCA_009831015.1 Picea engelmannii
ATTAACATAATAAATGAGATTATATTGATAAACTTACAAAACACCCTCTAATCATGGACTTCCAAGCTTGATCCAAAGAATGTGTACCAATTATTTTCCTTGTATCTATTTGTGCTTGTACATAAGAAAATATAAGATCAATGCAATTTATTAGTGTCCCACAAATAACCACAAAAGTAGGTTAATGATACTACAAGATTACATCAAAGAAATATATACCTATGAGAATATTTCTTTTACTATTGTTGACGATATAGAATGAATCCATTTCTTGACTAATTTGTAAAAATTTCTTCATATAATTGAAAACCTACCCACTAAATAGTAAAGTATTCAAGTTGAGCATAAAGGAAGACATGATGTTATCAAATGTGCCCATTCTTTCTTTTTCTTCTAGATATATAATATAATTAAAAATTCCATGGGAGAAATCAAGATGGGGGAGTCAAGTCCAAAGGA
Source organism: Picea engelmannii (assembly GCA_009831015.1). NCBI lineage: Eukaryota > Viridiplantae > Streptophyta > Pinopsida > Pinales > Pinaceae > Picea > Picea engelmannii. Next base: position 172,934 of record ML806054.1, read on the forward strand.
ATTACCATCTCCAAGATAGGGTAGAGAAACACACTGCATCTCTCAAAGGAATCTTTTAGAGGATACGGAAGTAGAGAAATTCATTTGAAATACCACTCAATATTTCCCCTCCATTTCTCATGGTTGGACACAAGCAAAGGCTAAATCCAACTAGCAAGGAAGTGGAAGATTTCATTACTATTGGATTAAGTCAACAAGAAAGTGGAAGAGCAGAGATACTTATGGATAAAAATGTGTTATGGGCGGGCCTAGATCCTTGGGGAAGTAAAAGGTTATGATTTGAGGATATGAAGGTCTTATAAATCCCACTAAAATCAAATAAGTTGATAGGGAATAATTATTTAGCATGAATACATGCTAGATAGTATATCATGTTAAGTTTTTACTGTTGTTATTAGGTTATTTCCAAATTCATGAGATTTTAATGTATTTCCAAAAACAACAACATAAAGAGGATCAATGAAAGAAACATAATCACAAGGTACACAACATTTTGTCCTTATAAACCCTCATGGGGAAGAAAACCTAGCAAAAACTTCCTCAATAATAGATTGCCAGTACAATGCCAAGACTAAGACCAAAACACCAAAGCCAACCCAAGACAAATGTGCTCTCCTCTTCTCTTTCACTAGCCTTATTCCTCTTATGCACAATGAAAAATTGAGTATGATATTATGAGTGAGTGTGTCCATCAAATGAGCTCAATTCTCAGATGTAAATATAAGTTATGAGGTGGCGCTAGGGTTGTGACTCTTCATTGGTGGGGCCGACTTTACCTAGGAGTGGCTAAAACCACTTTACAAATACTAGGGGCTAAATTTACAAATACCACCATGAAAATACAAAATACATATTGACATGACTTGAGAAATCCACAAAAGGGGATTTGATCTATACAATAATGACTAAAAAATAAGTAGAATATTCTTTAAAGTTACAATAATTCAACACTCCCCCTTAAGGAGAAGGGTGTTCTACTGACATGACTCAATGCAACATCATCAAGAGGGGGAGAGGGAAACATCATCATCAACATATTGAACATTGACTGGCACATCGATAAATCATCATAATTTTTTCTCAACATCTCAGTAATATAACTGGAACATCAACATCTTTATGTGGCAACAGAATGAGGCAGGTGCATCAACAACAACATATGTGGTACTCTCATAGACCTTCCTTACCTGACCTCCAGGATCTTCCCAGGAATCATAATATTCCTATAGAATCCTAACTGAGCAAACACTACTAAACATAGCTGGCATATACATGCATAGGTACTCTGACATACCATCCTTACAAGACCTTCAGGATATTCCTAGGGATGATCAATCCCCTAGGATATAAAATCCTAACTTAGCTACCCGTTGTTGATCAAGATGCCATAGTATCATCAACATCACTCCCCCTTTCGAGGGAGGTCCTTTTGGACTACAAAAATCTTTTCTCGGAAGTACTCAAACTTTACATGAGACAGAGGCTTAGTAAACACATCTGAAACCTGCTCATATGTGCCAACATATTGGAGCTTTACAGCTCCCTTCTGCACCATGTCACGAATGTAGTGATACCAAATATCTATGTGCTTCACCTTATCATGGAACATTGGGTTCTTTGTCATATTTATGCAACTCTGGTTATCACATAGAATCATGGTAGCTTCCATCTCCAAATCGAACATACCTATCAACAACTTTTGAAGCCATATGGATTCACAACTGGCGGAACATGTTGCAATGTACTTTTCTTCTGCTCTACTGAGATCAATATTGGACTGCTTCCTACTTTTCCATGAAGTCATGGATGATCCAAAACTAAAACAATATCCTGAAGTGCTCTTTTTGTCTGAAGCACTTCCATCCCAATCTAAATCAGTATAACCATACAATCTGAAGTCATGATCTCTAGTATAATAGAGACCATAATCCAATGTACCCTTAAGGTATCTCATCACATGCTTTGTAGATACAAGGTTAACATGTTTGGGATCCACTAGATACTAACTCAAGGTGTTCACAACAAAGCATATATTTGGCCTGGTATTCTTCAGATACATCAATGAACCAATAATCTGTCTGTATAGAGTAGCATCAACTAACTCTGACGAAGTATCAACCAATAGCTTTAAATTCATCTTCATGGGTGTGGCCATGGATTTAAATTCCAACATGTCAAAATTATTTAGTGTTTCAACTACATACTTCCCTTGGTTAAGGAATATCTTATCTAGGCTCTGCCAAACTTCAAGACCTAATAAATAATGCATCGGTCCTAGGTCTTTCATCTCAAATTATGTAGCGAGCTTCCTTTTGCAATTTGTGGTGAGATTTTCTTCTCTTGTCAAGAATAAGTCATCCACATATAGTAGCAATACCATTGGCTCATCATTCATAACCTTGAAGTAAATATTAGAATCATCTTTACTCTTGGTAAAGCCCAAGCTTGTCGGGAAACTGTCAATTCTACCATACCAAGCTCTCGAAGCTTGCTTCAACCCGTACATAGCTTTCTTCAACCTGTAGACATGAGTTTTTATATCTTCAACTTCAAACTATTGTGGTTGTTCTATGTAGACTTCTTCTTCAATAACACCATTTAATAAAGTTGTTTTCACATCCATATGGTGCAACTTACACTTACAACCAAGAGCTTAAAATTCATCTCCATGGGTGTGGCCATGGATTTACATTCCAACATGTCAAAATTCTTCAGTGTCTCAACTGCATACTTCCCTTGGTTAAGGACTATATTATCTGGACTCTGCCAAACTTCAAGACCTAATAAACAATGCATCGGGCCTAGGTATTTCATCTCAAATTCTGCAACGAGCTTCCTTTTGCAATTTGTGATGAGATTTTCTTCTCCTGTCAAGAATAAGTCATCCACATATAGTAGCAATACAATTGGCTCATCATTCATAACCTTGAAGTAAATATTAGAATAAGATTTACTCTTGTTAAATCCCAATCTTGTTGGGAAACTGTCAATTATGTCATACCAAGCTCTCGGAGCTTGCTTCAACCTGTACAGAGATTTCTTCAACCTGTAGACATGAGTTTTTATATCTTCAACTTCAAAATCGTGTGGTTGTTCTATGTACACTTCTTCTTCAATAACACCATTTAAGAAAGTTGTTTTCACATCCATATGGTGCAACTTACACTTCATTTTGGCTACAAGAGCTATGCTAGTTTTGATAGAAGTGTATCTTGTTACAGGAGAAATTTTTTCTTCATAGTCAATACCTTCCTTTTGAGAAAATCCACGAGCCACAAATCTTGCCTTATATTTTTCAATAATTTTGTCTGCTACATGTTTTATTTTATATATCCACTTGGAAGATACCACATATTTTTTCTTTGGCTTGGGAACTACTTCCCACACATAATTATTTATAATGGACTGGTATTCTTCTGTCATGGCATTCATCCATTCTTTCTTCTGAACATATTCTTCAAAGAAAGTAGGTTCCTTATTTATGAAATCACATATCAAGGCCACATAGCTAGAGAAGCCTAAGGCTTAGGCTTCTTTCTTTGTCTCATGGTTCCTTCTGGGGCACCATACTTCTCTGCATCTTGAATAAGTTCTCTAGCCCAAGACACTTGAGGGATCAAGTGATCTTTAATAGAATCTGCAATTATTCTTTTAGCCCTAATCATATCCTTCTTGTACTTCTCTTTGGCTTCATCTTCTTTGGGCTCCGATACATTTTCTTTTATGAATTTTACACGGTCATTCTCTTCAATAACGAGTCCAATTCTATACTTCCAGGCACTCACAATTTCCACACCTTTTAACTTGTCAACAAGCTTGGTGATTGCATACATCTTGACCTCGAGCTAAGAAAATGACCAGAAAATGAAAGTGCTTAGAAAATGAAATTGAACTTACCAGGAGATGCACTGGACTGAGGTGAGTTTGTTGGAGCAAATTGTTTCTAAAAATTCCATGTTTTAACCCTTGAAACTTGACCTGCGCAATTCTGGATTGGTGCTTCTGGTACCGGTTCTGGTTTCTTGGTACTAGTCAAAACTAGGGTTTAACTTTCCAGAGAATCCAGTCATTGAAAAGGTTCACTCAAGCTACCGAAATATGTGCTAGGGAAAGGTGCACTTCCCAAGGTGGTCTTTGGTAAAAAAATCATCTTCAATAAGAATCCCTAATTTCCTTATACGTCAACAGAAACGTCTAGATACCCAATGGAAGATGCTCTATTTAGTATAGCTCTGATACCATGTTAAGTTTTACTATTTTTATTAGTTTATTTACAAATTCATGAGCTTTTAATGTATTTCCAAAAACAACAACATAAATAGGATCATTGAAAGAAACATAACCATAAGGTACACAACATTTTATCCCGGGAAATCCTCATGGGGAAGAAAACCCAACAAAAAATTCCTCAATAATAGATTGCCAGTATAGTGCCAAGACTAAGACCAAAACACCAAAGATAGACCAAGACAAATTCCCCCTCCTCTTCTCCTTCGCTAACCTTCTTTCTCTTATGTGTAATGCACAAGTGAGTATGAGATTATGAGTGAGTGTGTCCTTCAAATGAGCTCCATCCTCACATATAAATACAAGTTATGAGGTGGCACTAGGGTTGTGACTCTTCACTGGTGGGGCCGAATTTACCTAGGAGTGGCTAAAACCACTTTACAAATACTAGGGGTCGACTTTACAAATACCACCATGAAAATACACAAATATATATTGACCAAAATTGACCAATCCACAAAAGGGGATTTGATATATACAATAATTACTCAAATATAAGTAGAATATTCTTCGAAGTTACAATAATTCAACATATCACAACACCAGACACTTAGCAATGGTGTGAATGGTGGTTGTTTAAATATTCTTCAATGGTTGAACATGAGCAAATAGTGCTAAATTTAACCAACAAGGTAGTGAAATATTACAATACTAGTGGATTAATCCATCCAAGAAATGGAAGAGAAGGGAAGCCAATGTATCAATTTTTTTTTATGGGAAAGCTTGAATCCTTGGGGAGCTGAAATATTGTGATTTGAGGATATGAAGATCTTATCAATCCCACAAAAATCAAATAAGTTGGAAGGGAAGAATTCTTTAGCATGAATCTAGGCTAGGTGGTAAATCATAGCACTAGGTACTTAGGAATAGCTTGAATGGTGGTGGATTTTCTTCTTTAGTGTAGTGTAATAGCCTAAACTTTGAAGAGAACATATGGGTTATAAAGAGTATGTATGCTTGCCTAATTATTTCCAAGATTCCTCACATTATAGTTTGGAAACTACACTATTGATAGTGACCAGTTGGAACTTCTTAGAAGAATGATAGTGGAATTGAGTTCAAATATAATAACATGTAGATTTTTTTATCAAATACATTAATATTATTATAACAAGATGTTATAAATTTAAATGTAAGACCATAATTCGATGCAATATAATCCAAACACGACACCTTCAACGCATGGAAAATTTCAGTGATGCGGAAATGACACAAAAATGGAAATAATATGATGCTAATCAACATCAGACAAAAATTCAAAAAATTCAATGGTTTTCAATGTAGTGGGTTCGACACAAAATCGATGTTAGAATCACATCACTAAATATCTACATGCACCAACCAAAAAATTGAAAATAGATAAATGACTTGTGGCAATACAAAACAATGATGCTACACACCTATACTGTAGTAATGGATGGAAATGGAATCCAAGGTACAACATGAATCCCAATATGTGAATAGATGCCTTACCAAACACAACGGAAACCACTTAGTCAATGACCAATGATGGATGCCATTATTTGAGCATAATGTAACTTACAATGATGAATGTAAGTCCCATGGTGCTATCGAATCTAAGTCTATCTCCCATAATAATGTGTTGTAGTCTATAAGAGAAGACCTTCCAATGAGAAGGAAATTGTGAATCCTTCCACATTGGCACAAGAAACAAGAATTAGAAATGGTGGAAAACTAAGAAAAAATAGAGTTTGGGAATAACCAACATGGATGATTAGGATAGTTGAGGAATGATTGACACATGCTTATTAAAGTCAAAACTTCCCTTGAACATTAGCACAACATAATGATGAATTGGGCAGTAACTAATGACAAAAGGGACCAATGATATCAACCATCAATGCATAAGGCATTGAGGCATACTCCATGATTATTGAAAGAGTAACCAATTGGAGGAATTCAAAGGAATAATAAGGCAGATTCAAAATCGAGGTATAAATGCCAAGGAAATACTAAAACCCATTTGGAGAGATAAATGAATCAAAACATGTGCATTGTTTGAGGGTGACATTGACTAACTTCTCCCATACTTATAAATGAATCATAAATATATTGATTCTCCCTCCCCCCCCTCTCTTTTTTTTATAAATATTTGATTTTTTTTCTTTTTCATATTTTAAATTCCCCCCCCCAAAAAAATGCTATGATGTAGTGGAGAAAATAAGTGTTGCAAGGAAAGCAAGTATATTCCAAGCCCATGGAGCATACCTGTGCAAAAAGGTGAAAAGACAATGCATAGGATGTGGAAACTCATAATCATTTCTCCTCCAACACATCATGTTTTGGCGTGCATAAGCCTCGAGCAAGTACGATCTTCGAGAATTAGTGAAGTGAAAATTACCAAGAAGTGGTGAGTGGCACAACACAACAAGAAACATATGGAAGCAAGCAACATACATCAATGCACAATTACAAACAACCAAATATAAAGGTTGGATCTTCGAAGTGAATGGTCACAAGTAGATGAGAAAAATTAATGAGCTTCATAATGCAAGCTTTATAATATACTTGACCAAGTCAAATGATGCATAAAGCATGATTCCCAAGAAACCAAGAATCCAACTCAAAACCATGCACCTAAGAAACAACAATCATAAGATCATATATTGAAAATCCAAATAGAGAGATCTACTCAAAGTTATAGTAATAAGAACATTTTCAACCTAAATGTCTTCAACAATATCCATTTGAATGGTGGAGTCTATCGGTGAAGAATCAACAACATCAAAGTCTAAGGATCCAAAAAAGAGATTAGACTCAAAAGGGAAACCAAAAATGAAATGATTGATGGAGTCTATGGAAATAGACTCAACATCACAAAGGTATGAGGATCTAAAAAAAATATAATATTCAAACAAAAAACCAATCCTTGAGAATTGGTGAATAAAGAGATCAAACTTAGAAACACCAATGTTGGGGGATCTATAAACAAAGAGACTAGACTCAAAGGAAAAGCCTAAGGATCTATATCTAGAGTGATTAAACTTAGAAGACATAGTTGAGGATATATATCCAATGGGATCAAACTCACAAGCCAAAATAGAGGATCTATAATTGGAGAGATCAAAATCTGAAGGCAAATATGAGGATCTATAAATAGAGGGATCGAATTTAGAGGAAAAATCCAAGGATCTATAGTTGGAGGGATCAAACTCAACAAATGAAGCGAATGATCTGTATCCAAAGATATAAAATTCAATGGGAAAAATGACTTACATCTCAATGACAAAGTATAAAGACTCGAAGATGTCAAAGTCCAAATATTTACAAACAAAGAGACCAGACTCAAAAGGCAAATTAGAGTTGGATTTGATTGCAAATGGGTCCAATTCGATATGAGGATATACAACTAATTATATTGAACTCAGAAGGAAAATCAAAGTTGGATTCGATTGCAAATGAATCAAATCTAGGGAGATTGGCTTTGGAAAAGACAAAATCAGCCAAAGGAACATTAAAACCAATCATAGCAACCAAGAGAGTTTCATATGAGGGACGAGCATCATATTGAAGAGAATGTTTGTTGCAACATTCACTTAAACCAATGGGGGGAACAATCTTTAATGCCCCCATTGGATGAAACACCTAATCTATTATCGGGACCATGTCCCAAGAAGGAAAACATGACTATAGTGGATCCTTCTCAGTAGCATTTGAACACATGAGATATGAAGCCACATAACTAACCCGTGGTAGGTAGTGTCCATTGAAACACTAGGAACAAACAAAGGGATAACATGGTATAAAGTCAAATGAGGATAGGGATCACCAAATTCTAATTGATAAATAATGACAATGCTTCCATGGTCTAAAATCAAATGAGAACATGGATCACCAAACGATAATTGATCAACAATGACAATGCTTCCATTGTGAGGAAAATGCACCACATGAAAGAGTGTAGACACCACAATGTTCATGGCATATACAAAATCACACCAAGGGAGTATATTGAAGTCCAATGGGCCTTCCATAGCTATAAAATCACCTAAGACAATCTTCCCACCTAATGAAGTAGGTGATCTATGAAGAATCCCCAAGGGTTCACTAGGTCGTGTATCAAAACCCAACAATTAGGAGAACAAAACCTGTCCAAACAAAAGAGAATAAAATACTAGAGGAGGATCCTTCATCTAAAATGAATCAGCAAACCATGCATAAATTAACTTTGATCCTTATTTGGAAGGGTGTAAAAAAAGAAAGGAGGCTCAACTAGACTATTCCATTATACGACCATGATTTCTTGTTTACCTGTCCCTTATAGTTCCCCTTTGAATGTAGGGAAACAACGAGCTATGGCTCTCGATATCGATCAGTGGGCATTGGATCCATGATATCACTCTTGGCATTATATCTCCARTGGTTGTACTAGYAGTCATATCCAAAATGGCTAGATTGGCGAGATGGGAAAGGACCTCAYRGACCCTTAAATCAATCATTGATTATCCTCAWTACAAAGCGACTAGGGGACAAATTATGACRCTTGATTGCGATGMTACAGAGTGGTTGGATAATACAAGGCTCCATGGTCYAATCAAAGGAATGATCTTAGAGCTTGGAGAGAGMACACTTGAAGTGATTRGTATGCCCCCCTAACCAAAAAKTTATTAACTGGCAATAAATAAAACTTAAGCAATACTCATTTCATTYTTAAGAGAAARAGCGGGGTTGAGTGAATGATGCATTGTCTCAACCACTTCATCAACCAATGGTTTCTCAAGAAGGGGCTACTAGATAATTGTRGACTGTTTAGGATTAGATGATACTTGAGGCAAGGACCACACTCTTTGTGCCTTTGGAATGGAGAGACACAAATGAGTAAAATGATCTTCCACACAAATATTAAAAATAAATTTAGGCTTTCATCCTATTCATTTAGGTTTCTCAATAGCATCAATTCCCCAACATTAACCACATTGAGTGGTAACTTGTCCCCTTTCATTTGTTTCTACTTCTTATTCTTCCTCTTGGACTTATGGTTACTAATCGATCTTTTTCCAAATGAGGTAGGAGGAGGAGGAACTAATTTCACTTGTGAAGAAAGAAAGGGGACCAACTTGGTTTGCTGCTCTTGATGTAAGGTGATTTCTTGGGAAGCCTCATGAACATTCGAGACATTTGGAGTGGACAACAACTAAACTTCTAGTCCCATAATGAATCTATGAATATTTAAGGTAGCCATCACAAGGGCACCAACATTTCCAAAAGGTGGAAAATCAAAGGGACACCCTTATGGAGGGGTCCCTTGGTTGGAATCCCTAAGAGCATTAGCTAAAAATTCTAATTAAAAAATTAGAAAACCCTAGGGTCTTCTATAAGGTTGAAAAATTACAATCAACAAACTCTTTTAAAAGAATCTCTAAGATCCATTCAAGCAAACTCACTCATTCAAAAGCTAGCTCAAGGTGAATAAAGACCATTGTCCAATTAGTAAAGAACCAGATAAGGGCATTTTGAGACCAACATGGGATGATAAGGGACCAAGTCCAACCAATGAAGGTGTGAGAATAAGCTATAGTAACTGTTAGCATCTAGATATTAACATTTCAATTTTTCCTTATTGTGGGAATAGGGTTATTCCTGTAGCACCGAAACGTGTTAGTACCTAGAACTTAAAATTTTATTAAGCCAATTTCAGCTTGTGGCTTCATTTTTTAATCAATTTCTGGTCTTTTTTAGTTGGCTCTCGACCTTATACATGGTTTTATATTTTATCAAATTTTGGGCCTAAAGGCCAAACTTCATCTCCAACGCTCCAAGCTCCAGCTCCATGCAACCTGCCACACAACATACAAGCCACGAAGTCAACACGAGCCTAGCCCCTAAGCACCAAGCCACAAAGCTTTTAGGACCAGTATTGTTCCAGAATGGTGGATCCATCAAACAAACATAACTATAGAGCAGTAGATGAACAACTAGCATCATTGTTTCCCTGTAATATCGATATAAATCCCCCAGAAGACAACAAATGCCTTTCCAGCTGGAAGAGTCAGCTTGAAGAAGATTTGAAAGTTATTCAGTTTTAGGACAATAGGAACCATATCAAATATTCTTGCAAAAAATGATATTGAATGTGATGATTTGGGATCCATTTGTTTTTTGGATTCGGTGCTTCTTTGTACTTTTATGGAAGAAATTGTCGTGTCTGCCATTTCTCATCATCTTATGAATACAAAAAACCCAGAGTACATAAATGGAAGCTGTAACGGGCTTGGTTGTCTTCCCTGAGAAGACCCTCAACTTGATGAGAGAAGTCAGTGCTGATTGAGGGAAACAGATCCTCTTGGACCTGCTTATGAACGCTATGCTCGAAATGGGCTTCCTTCATATGGTTCAAGAGGATTAGATGCAGGCCTTGGGGGAAAAGGCCAAGGGCTAGGTTTCAAGGATAGTTAGCTTGAAGATCCCTTGAGGAGGCCTAATAATGATGATCTACCACCAGATGCATCCAAAACCCTTTTTGTTGAGGGCCTCCCACATAAGTGCACTCGTAGAGAAGCGGCTCACATATTTTTCCCTTTTGTTGGTTTCAAGGAAGTTAGGCTTGTAAACAAGGAGGACCGAAATCATGGAGGAGAACCCCTTGTTTTGTGCTTTGTTGACTTTGCCAATCCAAACTGTGTGGCAACTGCAATGGATGCTCTCCAGGGCTATAAGTTTGATGAAAATGAGAAAGAATCACTTAGTCTGAAGTTGCAATTTGCATGTTATCCTGGACCAAGGGGCGGTGGCTCACCCTTTGGACGTGATCGCGATGAGTATCGTCGACGGTAATTTATGACTCAGATTGTTTCGGTTGCTGGCCGGTAGAACAATTTCGAAGGTGAAATTATTGGATCGATTATCTATGTGGGTCATACACATCCTAGTCATACCTAGAACTGTCTTTGGTTTAGATAAATGGGATACGCCATTGTATTGCAGATGAGATCAAAGTTTCAAATTCAAAACCTGAGAATCCTCCAATAGTTCACAAAGTACAACCTTCTTTTGTTTCAAGGCATGGTCATTGGTGTCAGTTCCCCAGAATTATGCACCAAGTTCACAAATCCAATCACAGGTTGTGGCTTCTCAAACAACGCCCTTGCACGCTCAATTTCAGATGGCACCGACAGTGCAAGGTCAAGTCCAGTGGCAAGTATTTGGTATCTAGGGTATGCAACCAGATGCCTTTCAGTTGTAGCAAGGGATGGTGCATCAATTGCAAGGATTATCTTTTCCACAACCTATATAACCATCTCCTTCACATGCTATGCCTCAACAAGTGAATTCTATGACCACTCATATACCATCACAACAATTTTCTCCTATGCCTTTTATGTGTTTCAATGGGAACACATCATCCAACATATATGTCACAACCAGCTAATCAATATATTCCTCAGCGTGCTAGCACAACTGTCAAGATCACTCATCCAGAGACTCATGAAGAGTTAACATTTGGTCCAAAGGGCACAAAGATGGATTCACACACAGATGTTGGGACTGTTAAACCAAATTCGATCACTAATACTTTGTCAAGAAGATATTCAACTTATAAACCTCAACAATCAAGTCCACTTGTGGCTTTCGACAGTCCTCACAAACTTAATTCCAACTCAACAATACTAGCAGGATCACATGGACAATCAACTAATTTACATCAGCAACCAAATACACCAATTTTAATGGTAGGTGTATCATCATTAAATGCTACATCTGTGAGGTTTGATCCTGTACACAAGATTTGAGAAGACGAAAGAGAAAGTGCTTTTTATGATCTGGAACTTTTCAATTAGTCTTTGGTTCGAGAAGATTGAGGGAGCATAATAATCTTTCCAACATCTGTCAAGGACATACAACATCTGGAGATAGAGCATGATTAAAGCAAATTTTTTAGGCATAATATCAGTAGTCTCAACACCAAAGGGTAGCTAAAGGACACCTAGAAGCAGTGATCTTCTAGCAATTCAACAATAAAATCTAGCAGTTAAGAATTGAAGACTTCATCAAATATTTGGATTCATCTAAATCAACATTTCTAAGAAACCACTCGAGTGCCAATATTTTTGGAGGAAATAAAGCACTTGGCAGTCAGTTCAGCCTTATTTCTCATCGATTCCAGATTCTTAGTGATCCGAGGACCAATGTTTGAGCAATATCTAGGTTTTCAAGTTGTAGGTGGCAGGGGATTCAACAAATGGAGATCATATCTAGATTTAAAAGGAGATTTGACACCAACAAACTCAACTATTCGACAACCTTTACAACTACATTTGTTTTAGTTTATGTCTTAGGATTCGAATGGATTTTATTTCCAGTAAAATAACACATTTTGTTATTATTTTTTGTTATTTAAATCAAGCATTTTGTAATCAAAAGGGGGAGGAGAGGCCCGAGAGGGTTGAATAGACACCAGGGATGCTAGACTGGGATTCTCTTTTAGGATTGTAAAGCAGGGACTATTTCATTTCACACTCAATTCTACAGCCCTTTTGATGAACACATTTTCTCCTCTAATCTATTTCTTTCTTTTCTTACTTGTAAAACATGTTTTCTTTGTAATGCATTGACATTATCTTGTTATGTTGATAAGGCAGTGAAGATTTCACTGATTTCCTTCCCATTCCAAGACTTGTTTTTAAGTACCTTATTCTCTGTTTCTGAATGACATCTAGGATCAGGAGTCTTCCTGTGTGGGTGAACAGATTGGGCACTTGCATACTTCTTTATTCTTATGGTTTCATCTGCTTTGTTAAATTGGATACCATCGACTAAGTGAGTGTGATTGGAACTTATTTACAATCAGGAATTGGTCTTATCTTTCTTCATTTACTGCTGAAACCTCCAACCTTTCAAGAAACCAATATACATTTATCCATAAGAACCAATGCAATAACTAAGATGTGCTAGGCTTGACCCTATAGCAGTCTAGGGGCAACTTCTAGCACTAACATCTTTTGGTGCCGTTGTCAGGGATGAAGCAACGAAGAAATATTCCTTGGGAGAATGACAATGATGAGATCTAGACTTGGATGGTGAACTAAAGCTGGACACTGTAGACTGCTTATTATTCACCTAGCGACTCCATATGGTTGAAGAATCCATGATTAAAGATTTACTGGCGACTCCATTGCTTCTACATGGTGAGTTCAACTACTGATCTAGTTGCTTCATTTACCAAGATAACAGAGTTGGTGGCAGACCCTATTTTTCTTCAAGATTTCAAAGAATGGATAGGTATGTTTTCTTATGATGAATGGGAAGAAAATGCTTCTTCAGTTTTATCCTCTTTTTTAGACTCTTACAATGTATTTAGTAGAGAGGATAAATTTAATTTCTTAAAGAAGCTTCTTAAGGAACGTGAAAAAGAATATGGATGCTTGTTAGCTCAGAGAAATCCCCGGGATTTTTCTTATCAGAACGATACTTTTGAAGTTCTGAACCATCAACAAAACATTGTTTCTTCATTGACAATCAATGAACCAGATCCAGACTTTAACACACAGTTTCATGTTCCTTTTTCTAGGAATGCTGAGAAGTTTCAAGTTCCTCTAGAAATTTCAAAGAACCAACTTCCCGAGTTCTTTGTTCAAGGAGATGATAATCATGAATCCATTTCAATATATTCATGTTCAAGAGTATGCTATTATCCACCAGCTTATGATGAATGCAAAGAGAATCATCAACAAGGAAACGAGGCATACATTTTTTTATAAAAGTGTTATTCCTGGTGATTTTTATGATCCGATGGCATTATACATGGAGATTTTTGTTATTTCAGATTTTGTATTGCTTCTGCACCATGAATATCAGTTTCAACTTTTTTTTGAGTCACAATTTCTTATATCACTATTCATTCTAATATTTCAAGACCGGTCAGGAGACCAATCTCTCAATCAGTTGTTTGATTGGTTACATTGGAAATATCATATTACTTAATCAAGAAAGTGGATTGATTAGTATAGATCTGTGTACATAAATAAGCTCATCACAAGAGCAGGTGTTCCAGTTCAGTTTGTCATTAGTAGAGCAATCATTTTCAGATATGTTTTAGATTTTCATTATGAGTTCAGTTTATAGTGTGCTTTTCAGCTCATGGTTACTTTTCAATTACAAAATAATAAAGCAGAGATGGCCTGAGGGAAACAATGAACAGGGTTACAGGTTGCAGAAAATATTGATTCCAGATTTCTAGAGCAATGTTTTCAGTTTTGTTTTCAAATATGGTTAAGATTGCAGATTTTGGAAACAGGTTTGGGGCCAGAATTAAAATAATATTGACTGACTCCACAATCCAATGGACTAGGCACAAAAGAATGTGAGTGTTTGTAGAGGCAAAAGCTTGCAAGATCAGGTTGCACAAATGGAAAAAAGATTAAGGCACATGGTTTACTTGTTCTTGGCAAATCGCAAGGAGTATGCCATCCCCAGAAGGAGCTAATGTTAGTATCTAGATATTAACATTTCAATTTTTCCTTGTTGCAGGAATAAGGTTATTCCTGTAGCACTGAAACGTGTTAGTACCTAGAACTTAAAATTTTATTAAGCCAATTTTAGCTTGTAGCTTCGTTTTTTAATCAATTTTTGGTCTTTTTTAGTTGGCTCTCGACCTTATACAAGGTTTTATATTTTATCAAATTTTGGGCCTAAAGGCCAAACTTCAACTCCAACGCTCCAAGATCCAGCTCCATGCAACCTGCCACACAACATACAAGCCATGAAGTCAACACGAGCCTAGCCCCCAAGCGCCAAGCCACAAAGCTTTCGGGACCAGTATTGGTTCTAGTTCCAATGGTGGATCCATCAAACAAACAAAGCTATTGAGCAGTAGATGAACAACTAGCATCATTATTTCCATGTAATATCGATATAAATCCCCCAGAGGACAACGAATGCCTTTCCAGCTGGAAGAGTCAACTTGAAGAAGATTTGAAAGTTATTCAGTTTCAGGTCAATAGGAACCATATATCAGAGATTCTTGCAGAAAATGATATTGAATGTGACGATTTGGGATCCATTTGTTTTTTGGATTCGGTGCTTCTTTGTACTTTTATGGAAGAAATTGTCGTGTTTGCCATTTCTCATCATCTTATGAATACTAAAAACCCAGAGTACATAAATGGAAGCTGTAACGGGCCTGGTTATCTTCCCTGAGAAGACCCTTGACTTGATGAGAGAAGTCAACGCTTATTGAGGGAAATAGATCCTCTTGGACCTGCTTACGAATGATATGCTCAAAATGGGCTTCCTTCATATGGTTTAAAAGGATTAGATTCAAGCCTTGGGGGAAAAGGCCAAGGGATGGGTTTCAAGGATAGTCATCGTAGAGATCCCTTGAGGAGGCCTGATAATGATCATCTACCACCAGATGCGTCCAACACCATTTTCGTTGAGAGCCTCCCACCTAAGTGCACTCACAGAGAAGCGACTCACATATTTCACCCTTTTGTTGGTTTCAAGGAAGTTAAGCTTGTAAACAAGGAGGGCCGAAATCATGGAGGAGAACCCCTTGTTCTGTGCTTTGTTGACTTTGCCAATCCAAACTGTGTGGCAATTGCAATGGATGCTCTCCAGGGCTATAAGTTTGATGAAAATGAGAAATAATCACTTAGTCTAAAGTTGCAATTTGCACGTTATCCTGGACCAAGGGGCGGTGGCTCACCCTTTGGACGTGATTGCGATGAGTATCGTCGACGGTAATTTCTGAATCAGATCATTTTGGTTGCTGGACGGTAGAACAATTTCGAAGGTGCAATTATTGGATCGATTATCTATGTGGGTCATACACATCCTAGTCATACCTGGAACTGTCTTTGGTTTAGATAAATGGGATACGCCATTGTATTGCAGATGAGATCAAAGTTTCAAAGTCAAAACCTGAGAATCCTCCAATAGTTCACAAAGTACAACCTTCTGTTGTTTCAAGGCATGGTGTTGGTTCATTGATGTCAGTTCCCCAGAATTATGCACCAAGTTCACAAATCCAATCATAGGTTGTGGCTTCTCAACCAATGCCCTTGCACGTTCAATTTCAGATGGCACCGACAGTGCAAGGTCAAGTCCAGTGGCAAGTATTTGGTATCCAGGGTCTGCAACTAGATGCCTTTCAGTTGTAGCAAGGGATGGTGCATCAATTGCAAGGATTATCTTTTCCACAACCTATATACCCGACTCCTTCACATGCTATGCCTCAATAAGTGAATTCTATGACCACTCATATACCATCACAATAGTTTTCTCCTATGCCTTTTATGTGTTTCAAAGGGAACACATCATCCAACATATACGTCACAACCAGCTAATCAATATATTCCTCAATGTGCCAGCACAATTGTCAAGATCACTCATCCAGAGACTCATGAAGAGTTAACATTTGGTCCAAAGGGCACAAAGCTGGATTCACACACAGATACTGGGATTGTTAAACCAACTTCTGTCACTAATACTTTTTCAGGAAGATCTTCAACTTATAAACCTCAACAATCATGTCCGCCTGTGGCTTTCGACAATCCTCACAAACTAAATTCCAACTCAGCAATACCAATAGTTTCACATGGACAGTCAACTAATTTACATCAACAACCAAATACACCAATTTTAATGGCAGGTGTATCATCATTAAATGCTACATCTGTGAGGTCTGATCCTCTACACAAGATTTGAGAAGAGGAAAGAGAAAGTGATTTTTATGATATGGAACTTTTCAACTAGTCTTTGGTTCGAGAAGATTGAGGGAGTATAATAATCTTTCCAACGTCTTTCAAGGACATACAATAGCTGGAGATAGAGCATGATTAAAGCAAATTTTTTAGGCATAATATCAACAGTCTCAACACCAAAGGGAAGCTAAAGGACACCTGGAAGAAGTGATCTTCTAGCAATTCAACAGTCAAATCTAGCAGTTAAGAATTGAAGACTTCATCAAAGATTTGGATTCATCTAAATCAACATTTCTAAGAAACCACTCGAGTGCCAAAGTTTTTGGAGGAAACAAATTACTTGGCAGTCATTTCAGCCTTATTTCTCATTGATTCCAGTTTCTTAGTGATCCGAGGACCAATGTTTGAGCAATATCCAGGTTTTCAAGTTACAGGTGGCAGGGGATTCAACAAATGAAGATCATATCTATATTTAAAAGGAGATTTGACACCAACAAACTCAACTATTCGACAACCTTTACAACTACATTTGTTTTAGTTTATGTCTTAGGATTCGAATGGATTTTATTTCCAGTAAACTAGCACATTTTGTTATTTAAATCAAGTATTTTGTAATCAAAAGGGGGAGGAGAGGCCCGGGAGGGTTGACTAGACACCAGGGATGTTGGACTGAGATTCTCTTTTAGGATTGTAAAGAAGGGACTATTTCATTTCGCACTCAATGCTACAACCCTTTTGATGAGAAAATTTTCTCCTCTAATCTATTTCTTTCTTTTCTTACTTGTAAAACATGTTTTCTTTGCAATGCATTGAAATTATCTTGTTATGTTGATAAGGCGGTGAAGATTTCACTAATTTCCTTCCCATTCCAAGACTTGTTTTTAAGTACCTTATTCTTTGTTTATGAATGACATTTAGGATCAAGAATATTCTTGTGTGGGTGAACAGATTGGGCACTTGCATACTTCTTTATTCTTATGGTTTCATTTTCTTTGTTAAATTGGATACCATTGACTAAGTGAGTGTGATTGGAACTTATTTACAATCAGGAATTGGTCTTATCTTTCTTCATTTACTGCTGAAACCTCCAACCTTTCAAAAAACCAATATACATTTATCCATAAGAACCAATGCAATAACTAAGATGTGCTAGGCTTGACCCTATAGCAGTCTAGGGGCAACTTCTAGAACTAACAGTAACCTCACCAGTCAACCACCCAAGAGCTAATCTCCCTCATGAAGATAGTAAACCTCGAAGGGAACTTGAAACCAACATTTTATATATGCCTGTTGTACGCTTAGCACTTCCCACTTGCAACCACCTATGAGGAAGCTAGGAAAAGTCACTAAGGATTCCAAGCCATGTTGGGAAATCGAGAAAAATAGTCTCGGGTCAATATTTTGCATTGGGTAACGACATACAATACTTCATCTTGCAGTTAAAACTCTAACAAGAAGGCATCACTCTAAGTAACATGACAACTACACTAAAGTCCCCTATGATACATCCACACATTGAAAAAGTAGGAGGGKATAATATTAATARTTGTTTAGCTTGACTTAGTTCTTGACACCTATGTTAGAAGTGATTTTTYGACATGCACCTTTCATCACTAATGGACTTTGCTCTCTTTATTCAATTCCTAGTTTCACTTTGTTGGCCTTGGATAATTTAATCTCCAATCTCACACCAAGGCCCTACAAACCTAGACCATTGGTGGATTTCTACTAAAGAAATACAAGTCTAGTTCATTTTAGTTATTAGTGTTGATTTTAATGGTTCTGTTTACCAAGAAGGTTGCAGAAGTGAGAAAAATATGATGTTCTCAAATGAAAAATATACAAAAAGAGAAAGTCTGTAAATGAAAAAATTGTTTTAAACTTGAAAATGATACTCGAATTCAAAAAAAAAACTTATGAAAAGTAAAAGAACGAAGCAAACATTTTCAGATCCTAAATGTGATGTAGCTTTTAAGGAAAATTGTTGGGATCCTCCCTAGGGGTGTAATGGGGGGCCATTAGAGTAATAATAGTGGAGGCCATTCAATGTGAGTTGAACTAGGTCCACTATGTTTGTTATTATTAAATAAGGCCCACTATGGTAGTTAGTATTGAATAAATGTAATGTAACCTCATTATGATCCAGGTGGATATCGGTGGCCACCCACCTATTCCACTAGCTCAAAACACAGTTTTCCACCTTGGCAGTGTTCTATAGTTTTTTCAGGTCCTAAAATTCTAAGGCCATTTTGGGGCCCTAAATGATGTTTTTTGGACATTCAGAAGGCCAAGCATTGCTAACAGCATACCCCGGCCTTAGTAAAAATTTGTACTTGGTTAAACCTTTCCAATGATATATCGAACACCCTTGGCCCCAGTAAAAAGTTGTACTTCTCGTCTAGACCTTTCCAACGGTATACCGAGCAGCCCAAACAGATATTGTATGCAAACGTTACGCCCTCAGGAAGTTGGCTTGTCAACTACCCCCATCAAGGCCCACAAACCTTTTGGAGTTTCATCTTCAGGGGTTAGGGTTTCATATGTTTAGGGTTTTTTCATTAATGATTTATGTTAAAAATTCCTTTGAGCCTCATTGTAAACATCTTCTTGCAAATGAGCGTAGCCGAGACGTCTCTTCTCAGAGATAAGATGCCACCATTCTAATGGGTTCATTTCACTCTGCATTTTTATAGTTTCTACATATTTAATTCATTAATAGAATTTGAGTATGATTGTATCTCTGTGTTTCTTGCAATATCTCTATGAAGTTCTTTATTATATCTCTGGCTTCATTCTGTTCCCTCATAAATTCGGATCGCATTAAAAAATTTCCATTAGGTAGTTAGGATGGATTCCTCATTGTGGAATATACATGGAGTACATTGTATTTGGAGCTTAGCTCATTGAGAGGGTTTCCCAACTTTAAGAGACAAGTGAACAAGAGTGGATTCCTTCCATAAAAAGGAACATTGTAAGGTGTTACCCTACCTTAAGGGTATTTTGATATAATCAAGTAAAGGGGTTTTTCTATCTTATCCTTATATATCTAGTGTCTAATAGCATTTTCAGGTCTAAGGTACTTAACAATTGGTATCGTAGCTCTTTCATGGGACCAAAACAGATACTCCCCCCCCTATTTTGCAGGTTTTCAAAGGGAAAATGATCCGGATTTTATGAGAAAAACGAAATGACTACAAATTATTTCCAAATGCTTAACACAGCATAACAGAGAAACAATAAAACTGGTTTTCTATTCAATAAAGAAATACATTGAAACTGTAAAATGCAGCGGAAAACAAGCTTGCTGGAATGGTGGCAGATTATCTCTGAGAAGAGATGTGATGGCTGTGCTCATTTGCAAGAAGATGATTACAATGAGGCTCTCAAGGCATTTTTACAATAAACAAGATTTCAAAAACCCTAAACATCCAAAAACCTAACCCTAGGAGATGAAGCGCCAAAATTCATGTGGGCCCCGTTTGGGTAAGTCAGTACATCAACTTCCCGAGGTCATAACTTTTGCATACGATCTCCATTTTAGGCGTATGATAGCCCATTGGAAATATCTATCCGAGGACTACAATAGTTGCACAAAATTTCATGATGAAAAATTTCAACCGCAACATACCCCAAAAAACGTCGTTTAGGGCCTCAAAACAGCTCCAGAAGTTTAGGACCCGAAAAACTGCTAAAACTAGTAAATTATCAAAATTGCTAGAAAGTTGTTTTCAGCCAGATGGAAAAGGTGGGTGGCCACCGATATCCACCTGGATAAACCCTCCATCCTTAGGAAGCAATGGTATCCATTGCGTTGATTTCCCCCATCAGATGAGGAAATTTCTGCTGAATTTGGCCCTGGGTGAGTCACTTACCTTGGTGCAGGAGCTGCCCTGCTTTGACGACTCAATAAAGATGGCTCCTTTGTTGTCGAGTGCCCTTGATCTGCGTGTCCACAATCTGATCACTGGATGCCTGTTGTATGAAGTTGGGGTTGAGCTCTGTTGGTGCCAGCTGTTCTGATACGTCTGAGGTGTCCAATAATGGTGGGAAATAAGGCCGAAGGAGGTCCACGTTGAACATTGGGTGTAGGCCAAGGAAAGGAGGAATGTTGAGTGAAAAATCATTATCCCCCATAGACTTGGTGATGGTGTACAACCCATCATGGAGTGGGCGAAGCTTCCGATGGGGTATTGTAAGGCATTCTTTCTGCAAGTGCAAAAAAACTTTGTCGCCCACCTGAAATTTATGTGGAACCAAATGTTGATCATGGTGCTGCTTGTACTTGTCATTGGACTTCTGTAGGATATCATGAACCTGTTGGCATATGTGATGGATCCTCTTAATGAACTGGGTGGATTTGTCAGCCTCAGTTGGATCAGGAGAGGAGTTGGTCGAGGTGAACGCAAGGGGCAATGCAACATCTATGGGACCCAATGGTTGGAATCCCAACCCCACGTGAAAGGGGCTGTGGTCGATTGAGCTATGCAGGGCTCGGTTGTAGCTATGTTGGACATAGGGAAGAATCTCATCCCATGTGCGAGGGTGCTTGGAATTAGACATGCGTAGGGTATGCATGATCATTCAATTTACGACCTCCGTTTGGCCATCTGTCTGGGGGTGGAAGGCTGTGGATTTGGTGAGCTTGGTGTCCAGCAGTGACCAGAGGCTCGACCAGAATATGCTGAGAAATTGACTGTCCCGATCTGAGACAATGGTTTGTAGGATTCCAAAATGTACCTAGACTCATTTAAATAAGAGCTTGGAAGTGGCTTCTGTTGTGATGCTCTTCTTGCAAGAAACCAGAATCACCATCTTAGAAAATTGATCGACAACCACAAAAACACAGTCATTTCCCCGCTTGGTGGATGAGAGGCCCGACATGTAGTCCATTGAGATAAATTCCCATGGTCTGTCAGGAGTAGGAAGAGGGGTGTATAGGCCCTATTTCTTAGTGGTTGGTTTGACAATAGTGCAGGCAGTGCAAGACCTGATATACTTGCTGACCTCCTGTCGAAGTTTCAGCCAATAGAAATGTTTTTGTAGCATCGTCACTGTCTTTTTGACGTCGAAGTGTCCTGCCACCTGACTGTAGTGGGATTCCCAGATCAGCTTCACTCACTCACTTGATGGAACACATATATGGCCCAAACGACACAACAACCCATCCTGAAGATAGAAATTATTGACAACTGCCTTTGCACCCAACATTTGGTAGGTGGTGGCAAAGTCCGGGTCTGTCTCATAGAGTTGGGGCCATCCAGAGGTCTCATGGCCACATGAGTCTAACACTGTGGTGAGTGCCACAACTGGTGGTCTGTTGAGGCAATCAACGATGCGGTTGGTGCTTCCTGTTTTATATTTGATGTTGAGGTGGAATTGCTGCAAGTATGTGGACCACTTTTGATGGCGATCATTATGCAATTTTCCTTGTGTCTACATGAACTGCAGTGGCTTATGATCAGTGTGGATGACTATCTCCCTCCCAAGAATGTAATGTCTCCATTGGCAGCAGACTTGCACAATGGAGTACATTTCTTTGTCATAAGTAGGGTACTTACGGACAACATTTGATAGTGTCGCACTATGATAGGCCACGTGGTGGCCGTGCTACGTGAGAATGACACCCACAATATAGTCTGAAGCATCAGTCTCAATCTCAAAGGGTTGTTGCAGGTCTGGTAGTGAAAGTACTGGGGCTGAGCACAAGCGCTACTTCAAATCATCAAACGCTTGTTGTTGGGTCCAACCCCATGCAAATTTCTCCTTACCACCTGTTGCGAGGGAAATCTCCTTACGGACTAGCAAATAGGGTTATGCTTTGCATGCAAATATGACTAAGAGAAAATCTACTTTCTACCTTCATCCCTAGACTTAAATCCTATTTCTTTTTAGTAAAACATGGCTAGATCAACCTACCTCGTTCCAGGCATTTGATGTTGATCCCTTGTCACACTTGATCACTTGTTCGCAGTTCTCCTTTCCAATGCTGACCTGCTTACAAGACAAGTAACAACTACACATGCATCTTGCCTATAGACTAACAGGTTAGAAATTCAAACATGTACTTAACAAATTAAGAATAACTCATGAATTGGGACGGGAAAAACATTTTCTTTATTACTTTGAATGAGTCAACTTACAAAAAGTCGAGACTGGCCACCACTCTGCGAACCTGATCCTCGGCTCCTCTTCAACTGTCCTCCAACTTCTTTGCTTTGTCTCTCTTCTGGCATAAGGATGGATAAAGTGTTGGGACAATGGGAATAGGCAAATGGGCAGAGTTTATTTGCTATATTTTTTTCTCCCCCAAATAGGACCCCTAGACCTTCTTTTATAGGCTAGAAGAAGCTAGGTATTTGGATGAACCCTCGGCCATGCATGGCCAGGAGTTTCAGTTAACTCACCCAGAGCTGTGTGTTCCGTTGGCAACTTTCCTTTTTTCATGCTTTTGTCGGTCCACACGGGCTGTTTGAGGTCAGCTAGCGTGTACACACGTGCAGTAATGGAGTAGGACGCGTGGGCCTTTATAAAAGAGGATTTTTAAAGAGTTGTTCAACAGTGCTTTGGCAAAGAAGGGATCTGAGATGGACCGATGCCAGGTAAGCATGTATGGTGAAATTTAGGGTTATAATAGATGGCCCCTAATGTGTGAGGTTAGAAGAGCATCTGATGGCCGAAATACATTACCAATCTTTACTGATGTGTCGAATGATTGAGCCCAAGGATCAAGAACCGGGAGGTGTCGTCTGCAAAATAACAAATGTCTCACTGAGGTGGGCATACCCATGCTCGGGATAAAATAGAATCATGGCTACCAACCAAATACACTGTAGATCCATGTCATATAACTATATAAAGAGTAGCTGCGAACAATACACAATAGAGCTATGTCTCGAAATCGAAAAGACATACATATAGAGTATCCATCTTCTAGAAGCTGATACGTCATGATGGATCGAGATGAGATATTCAGAGCTCGAGAAACAACTTAAAAATCTTCAAAACTAGAGTAGGAGTGTAATATGAGTGTACGAATGCATTACCCAGAGGTCTTCGACGGCTCGTCGGTCATGGACTAGATAAACTTGATGATCAGACTGAAGGCTTCATTGATTTCAAATAAGGACTTGATTGGACATTCAGGATGGCCGAGTATGAGGACAAGAGACATATTGCAGAGGGGCCGACTCAGGCTTGGTGACAAACTTCCCTTAGACAATAGCATGACAAATGATGAGACTCAGGCAACATGGCATTAATCATAAGTCTACGAAGCAGGAGGCAACACAAACTCTCCATATGTTTGGAAGGATAACCAAACGGTGGAGGACACAACTCTGTATAGCGAGAGAAAGCTTCCTAAGGTCATACTACATCCCATAGTCTGATGAACAAATGGACAGATGTGCTTTATCCAAGGGTGACTCATTATGCTGCCAATAAAGAAAATACTTTTCCCTTCCTCTTTTTGGGGTATATTTGATTTTTTTTTTTTTTTTTTTTT
>ML806054.1:197408-231117 GCA_009831015.1 Picea engelmannii
GGAGGAATGAGTATTGCAAACATACAAGTTCAAGGCACAAGGACACGACTGATGTTATAGTAGAATGATACTCGAACAAAATCCTCCGGGGGCGAAAGGTGTTAAGACGCAAAAGCAAACTGTTACAAGGCTGGCATATAAGGTATGCAAATGCGGTTAACAAAACACACAATGGTAATGTCCTTCAATGTAAGTTTAACGAGCCCAAAGAAGGTAAGCTCAGTGATTTTTCATATTTAGAGAGTCTGAAAAAACAAAAAATGAGACTCCATTAGGGTACCTTTTTCGAAGATAGTCTAGTCGGTTTGAAAAAGGGGTAAACTAGCACTGACAAGACGTCTATTCAAAAACCATTTTAATGAGTGTGACAAGGACAAGATCACTCAACCATTTTTTTATTTTTAAGGAGTCTGAAAAAAAGCTTAACTATGGACTCCGTCGGGAATTTTCTTCTGGACCAGTTTAATGAGTGTGAAATTATTGGGTCACTCGACGATCTTTTCAATTTTAGGGAGTCTGAAAAGAGCTTAACTATGGACTTCGTGAGGCTTCCTTCTTTGTAAGTTTAGTCCCTCAGGCCCGAAAAAGGGATAAAATTATACCTGAGAGTACTCTTCTATAGAGCTGAAGTTCCATAGAGTATACCTTTGTTCGTACAGTTGACCGTCTGGACCGAAAAAGGGGTAAACTACCGTCGGACAGACGTGACTTCAAATTTCAGTTTAACGAGTGTGAAAGGCCACAAGATCGCTCGACAATCTTTTCATGTTTAAAGGGTCTGAAAAGGGCTTAAAATAAGACCTGTTATTTTTTGGGAGTCCCAAGGGTGAGGTCAAGAGTGAAGAAGAATCATGCAAATGAGGCTCAAACTTGTATTCAGGAAAACTACAAGGACTCCCGAGCCTACAGTGTTTTTAGGGGCAGCATGAATACCATAATGCAACTAGGATCTACCTAGGGAATTCATGTTCCGGTAAGTTCTACCACAAAGTTGCGACACTTCTAAAGCAGAGATGATGGTTTCGTGTCACAATCTGATGGGATCGATCCTATGGTAAAGGAAAAAGATAACGAGATACAAAAATCAGGGTAGAAACCTAACCTATATGTTCAAGTTGATCGTCGAAAACAATTTCCACGGACCGTCGAAAAAATACTCAAAACTAAAAAAAAACTGTCCCAATACCTGATCAAATCCCTCATAAATAACTCCTAAATCACTCTAAATGATTTTTGGTATAAATAAAATGATAAGGGAGGCCAAAAAAGTGACAAAAAGAGGCCAAAAAGTCTATAAATAGAAGCTAGCAGCTCATTATCACCATTGTTGATTTGGAAATTGACTCTGGAGCCAAAAGACCCCCTTTGATTAACGTGGTGATTTCGGGAGCTACAGTGGACGAAACAAACTTCTGTCTGGACCAAGTAAGTACATACTCCCTTATCTTGCATTTTATGTCTTTATTTATGCATTGGTTTTCATTTTTTAGGGGGGCGTCGACCTTTAAAAGGTTGGCCCTAGGTCCATGCGGGCTGTATCCTGACAAGCCGTCTGTACACGCGATTGTCACCAATACAACACGTGTGGGCCCCCTTATTGAATGCTAAAGACACAAAAAGCAAGGATTTAAATCTCTTGAACCTTTTTGTTTTGCAGGATGTATGTCCATTGGAGAGAATGAGAGCATGAAGAGGTAAATGAGTTGGTCGGGGAAGACCCCAATGCTGTGGCTACATTGATGCAGTGTGGGTTACTCAAGTTTTTTCTATGTCCTTTCACGTGGGCACAACCTAGGCTACTAAATGCCTTGGTTGACTACTGGCATCCAGATGTAGAGGCATTCATGTTAGAGGGGCAGTCACTGGTGCCCACGGCCGAGGACATTTACTTCTTGACCGACCTCTCTAGGAGAGGGGAACCAGTCAATTTCCAGACTTTTCCTGCGGGGCCACATAACATAGCGGAATTGATAGGCCTATACTGTGCAGCTGATACGGACCGCGTGAGCACGCAGGTGCCTATAAGCAAGATCACTAACCTATCATTACATGCGATAATATTGCTTATTGGGCGCATTACTTGTTCTACAACTCTACATCAGGCGTCCCGCGAATAGATGAATTGTCTTGTCCAGTGCTTGAATGCATAAGTTTTTGATTGGAGTACGACTTTGCTTGAGTGCATGAAGAGGCAATTGACAGATTTTCTTTTGCGGAAACATAGGAACTTCGGGTTCGAGACCATTCTGTGTTCATTCTTTTTTGAGAGAGTTCTAAGCTTTAGTCCTCGAGTAGTGGTACAAGGACACCAGACCTCTCTTCCTGCTGTGTGTAGATGGGAAGTATTACTGCTGTGACAGGGTGGTGGAAGGACTAATGAGTCCTTCGATGATGACTTTTTTGCATGGCTGTCATGACAGATCCCAGTTATAGAGGACTACCCCTATGCTGGGATGGATTTTTCGAGAGACCTGAAGATACCAGTACCTCCTGGTGAGGTGCGAGGGGAGATGGGTAAGTCTCCACCTTTGTAGTTTTTTTGTTGTATATGTAATTTTTATATTGTTTTATTATATATATCATTTTTTTGTTATGCCAGAGTATTTGACGGATATATGTTCATTGTGTGCAGACATGGGACCAGTGCGACCCGCTGATTATGCAAGGAACAACCGTGTTCCTCAGCCAGGGGCCACACCTGCAACCACTGGGGGACCAACAGTAGCAGGAGATCTTCCAGCAGGGGAGGCTAAGAGGGTACTGAGACGGGTTGAGCGTAACTTCACTGTGCTCACTCGCACAATCCCGATGGCAGAGATTGAGGACCTGCCACCATCTATACAGCCTCATGTAGTGGGGGCACCATGGACGTGGGTCCGGTTGTTTCAGTGCTTAGCCAATGCTGTGGACCAGTATAACAGGGCCCACAGGCCATGACTTTAGCTACATATTTTTATGTGCCATGAGCATTACTTGTATATATTTTTGAGGGCATAAGCCCTATGACTCATTATCGGTCCTATTTTTTGAGATGCTTGCATCCGTCTATGTACTCTGGTTACTTTATGATATTATATATGTTTTTTTGGTATTTTGTGTCTTATGGATCATGTGTGCAAAAATGTATTTACATGCTTATGTCAATGTTCTTTCATATGTGTGCAAGATGCCAATCTAAAATTTGATTAGCTAGAGTATTTGTAACTTGGTTTAATCTCCTAGGAACATGAAAATATGTAATATAATCAAAGTTTCGTTCTAAGAGACGTACCCTAAGGAATCGTCGGTGTAAGGTTGGATCATGAACCGGTACACTCTGTTTAACTGAGACACAACCAGTTAAGCATTGAAATGGACTTGGAGATGAGAGATACCCAATGACAAAGTGTCACGAAGCAACTCAATAACTGCGCTATACTCGACAAGATTATTTATGGTGTCACTTAAGCATATACCTCCGAAAGATAATAGCTGGCCTTGAGGTGTAAAGATTACCCAAGCTACGGAGGCAAGCCTCCGAGTGTGTCGACTAGCATCGTCTGCATACCCAACAAACACCTCGGAATCACTTGACATCTAACATAGTGATGAAAGATAATATCAACGACACGTCCATAACACTAAAAGAAACTAAAAAGCAATAGTACAAAGACTATACAAATGTTACAAAAAGTAATCCACAGTGACCTGCGTATGAGTAATACTTCTTGAGGTAGAGCCCATTTCTAGGCTCCACCAAAGCATTCCCTTCAAAATCAACCAGATGATAAGTGCCCTTTTTTAAAACCTCTTTTATGATGAAAGGTTCGAACCACATGGGATTGAATTTGCCTGCCCCCAGGGGGTCCTTATCTTGGTCATAGACCAGGACAAGGTCACCTTCAGAGAAAATATGAGGATGAACGGACCTATCATATTGACACTTGACCTTATGTTTGTGAGCCTTGTTGGCCAGGGCCGCATCACGACGCTGATCAAGGTATACTAACCATTCTTCAAGTGGAGAAGTGTCGGGCAATAATTGTACTGCCAATTTTAGAGACGGGATTTGACATTCGATGGGCAAGACTGCCTCCAACCCGTAAATGAGTTGAAAAGGTGAAAATCTAGTTGCAGTCTTAACATATGTTCGGTAAGCCCATAATGTCAAGTATAACATCAAATTCCAATTTGACTTGGCTGAGTTGATAGTTTGCTGTAAAATAGTCTTAAGAGTTTTGTTTACAGCTTCAACCTACCCATTTGCTCGGGAGTAGTAGGGTGATGAATGTTCTTTCCGTAACCCAAGCTTTGATGTTAACTCGGTCATCATTTGGTTCTGAAGATGACTGCCATGGTCAGTGAAAATATCCCTCGGGACGCCGAACCTTGCTATTATTTAATTGAATAAAAAGAGAGTTGCAATCTCTCCATCATCTTTAAACGTTGGCATAGATTCGACCCACTTTGTGAAGTAGTCTACAACTACGATGATATAGCGGTGCCCCCTTGCTGAAGGAGGGTTGCAAGTAGTGTAATCAATCCCACACTTGGTGAAGGGACCAACGGTGATGACAAGAAACATGGGAGCAGGATGTGCCCTCATCTTCTGAGAGAAGATTTGGCACGGATGGCACTTCTTGACCGATTCGATACAATCTTTGATAAGTGTCAGCCAGAAGTAACCTGCTCGTAGAATCTTTTGGGCTGTTTCCAACCTAGACAAATGACCGCCACAAGCTTCAGTATGGCAATCGTTAAGCATGATAATTGCTTCCTCATGAATGAGACATCGGCGTAGGATGCAGTCTACATCTCTCTGATACAATGTATCTTTGAGTATGAGATAATTCTTATCCTGATGGCGTATATGTCGACGCTCATCGTGAGAAGTAGTGGTGGGGGACTTCAAAGTCTGGAGATAGATAAGTATATCTCCATACCAGGGATTTGAAGATGTGATAAAAAAAATAACTCCTCGGATAGGCGATTCTTCAGGCACAACGTCACCTGACTCAAATGGAAGTTCTGAAATAAGTTCTGCAAAGACCAGTGACTTTTTGGACTTTGCTGAAACAAAGTCTAAGTCAAAATATTGGAGGATGACTATCCATCAATTGATATTTTATCCTATTACTCGTCGTGTCAACATGTACTGGAATGGATTCACGATAGCAATGATGGTGGTATTTTGAAACAAAACATAATGACAGAACCGTTGAACAGCATGAACTACCACCAACACAAGTTTTTCGATGTGAGAATAATTAAGTTCTGGTCCTACGAGGCTTCGACTCAGGTAATAGATCACGTATTCTGGGAACAAGTCATCTTCCTAAACTAAAACCATGCCAATGGTTGACTCTGCTGCAGCCAGATATAATAATAAATCTTTGTTATGGTTAGGTGGTCGGAGCAAAGGTGTAGTTGTGAGAGCCAGTTTTAATGCGTCGAAAGAGCATTGAGCCGCATCGTCCCAGTAAAAGGGAACATCTTTCTTCAGTAAGCGCATAAAGCCCTTGGTGATTTCGGCATAGTTGGCGATGAAGCGTCATAAAAAGTTCACCTTGCCTTGTAGACTCTGAAGTTGAAGGATTGTACGTGGGTGGGGCAATTGAATTATTGCCTCAACCTTGAGAGGATCGACCATAATCCATGTTGTTGATACTATGAAACCTAACAATCATCCTGACGTTACACAAAAGCTGCACTTGTTTGGATTCAAGAAAATTCGAAAGTAGTGACAACGTTCGAATATAAGTCGGAGGTGTGTGGGATGATCCGTTCTTTTGTGAGATCGCGATGCTAAATCGTCTAGATAAGCTTCAACTATATGCTTGAGGTCATGAAAAGCAAAAGACATGGCCCGTTGAAAGGTGGCTCCAACATTTTTGAGACCAAAAGGCATTTTTCGATATGTGAATGCACCTCATGGGCAGATGAATGCCGTTTTGTGTTGGTCTTTGGGTTTGATTTGAATTTGGTTATATCCTGAAAAACCGTCCATGAAAGAAAAGGCTTTGCAACCCACACATTCATAAATGATCTGGTTGATGAATGGTGTGGGAAAATTATCTTTAGGACATGCCTTATTCAAATCATGGAAGTTGATACATACACGAATCATGCCTTTTTTTTTATTGACCGACATGAGGTTTGACACCCATTGGGTCAAATGGATAGGATATATAAACCTGACTATAACAACAATTTATAGTCGAGGAGAGCATCGAATACCTTAACTTCGACACACACGGTCTTCCCTTCTAACTGCAAGGGGAAAGAAGGAACGATACCGTGTGGTCGGAAAGAACAACCGTCGAATGCTATGAGGAGTGTAGGTGATGGAGACAAACGAGATGGCCAATGGCCTTCCAACATGCCAACAACATAACACATGTCGAGGCTCCCTCATCAAGCACCATGCAAAAAATATTCCAAGTAAAAGTTTTTGTGGGATAAGCCACTACTATCTGGAACACTACATGGTATGGTAGACGAGGTTTTAAGTTGGTTGTATCCAACATGATTGTACCCGAATTACAAGTCTCGGTAGATCCTAAAGCGGTTAACAAGTCTTTCCTCTGGGAAGGGAATATTTGGAGGACCTCCAAAGCGAACATCGCACAAGGGGTTTGTGATAAATCCTTCACCACAAAGTATTTCTAGGTGGCCCTTGCGTTTGGGTTATGAGAAACTTTTTTAAATGCACCTTTGGGAATGTGTGTCATTGTTTCTCCCAACGTCTTCTCAATCTGTAGAGGAAGAGATGGGAGGTCAGCTTCTTTACCCTTCTCAAAAGTGCTTGGTTTACTATAGTCGTGCACTCTAGTTTATATAAAAGCATCACCCCTAACCATATATACATTCGCGTATGCAGGGTTGTTCGGAGGCGGACATGGTTCTTGGCTGCCCCCTTCGGTGCTTGCAGAGGCTTGAGTTAGATTTTTCCCATGCTGAAATGAATTAGTCAACACAACCTCTTGTTGTCGCGTCACAAAATTTTGGGCCTTTGAAAAGAGCTTAACTATAGACTCCATGAGGGTTCCTTCTTTGTAAGTTTAGTCCCTCAGGCCCGAAAAAGGGATAAAATTATACCTGAGAGTACTCTTCTATAGAGCTAAAGTTCCATAGAGTATACCTTTATTCGTACAGTTGACCATCCAGACCGAAAAAGGGGTAAACTACCGTCGGACAGATGTGACTTCAAATTTTAGTTTAACGAGTGTGAAAGGCCACAAGATCGCTTGGCAATCTTTTCATGTTTAAAGGGTCTAAAAAGGGATTAAAAGAAGACCCGTTATTTTTTGGGAGTCCCGAGGGTGAGGTCAAGAGCGAAGAAGAATCATGCAAATGAGGCTCAAACTCGTATTCAGGAAAACTACAAGGACTCCCGAGCCTACAGTGTTTTTAGGGGCAACATGAATACCATAATGCAACTAGGATCTACCTAGGGCATTCATGTTCCGGTAAGCTCTACCACCAAGTTGTGACACTTCTAAAGTAGAGATGATGGTTATGTGTCACAACCTGATGGGATCGATCCTATGGTAAAGGAAAAAGATAACGAGATACAAAAATCAGGGTAAAAACCTAACCTATATGTTCAAGTTGATCATCGAATAAAATTTCCATGGACTGTCGAAAAAATACTCAAAACTAAAAAAAAAACTGTCCCAATACTCGATCAAATCCCTCATAAATAACTCCTAAATCACCCTAAATGATTTTTGGTATAAATAAAATGATAAGGGAGGCCAAAAAAGTGACAAAAAGAGGCCAAAAAGTCTATAAATAGAAGCTAGCAGCTCATTATCACCATTGCTAATTTGGAAATTGATTCTGGAGCCAAAAGACCCCCTTTGATTAACGTGGTGATTCCGGGAGCTACAGTGGATGAAATGAACTTCTGTTTGGACCAAGTAAGTACAAACTCCCTTATCTTTCATTTTATGTCTTTATTTATGCATTGGGTTTCATTTTTTAGGGGGGCGTCGACCTTTAAAAGGTTGGCCCTAGGTCCACACGAGCTGTCTCAGGACAAGCCACGTGTACATTCGAGCAGAGTAAACTCTGCCCACGTGTACACGCGACTGTCGCCAATACAACACGTGTGGGCCCTCCTTATTGAATTTTAAAGACACAAAAAGCAAGGATTTAACTCTCCTGAACCTTTTTGTTTTGCAGGATGTATGTCCATTGGAGAGAACGAGAGCATGAAGAGGTAAATGAGTTGGTCGGGGAAGACCCCAATGCTGTGGCTACTTTGATGTAGTGTGGGTTACTCAAGTTTTTTCTATGTCCTTTCATGTGGGCACAACCTAGGCTACTGAATGCCTTGGTTGACTACTGGCATCCGGATGTAGAGGCATTCATGTTAGAGGGGCAGTCATTGGTGCCCACGGTTGAGGACATTTACTTCTTGACTGGCCTCTCTAGGAGAGGGGAACCAATCAATTTCTGGAATTTTCTTGCGGGGCCACATAACATAGCAAAATTGATAGGCCTATAATGTGCCCACAAGCCCTGACTTTAGCTAGACATTTTTACGTGCCACAAGCACTACTTGTATATATTTTTGAGGGCATAATCCCTGTGACTCATTATCGGTCCTATTTTTTGAGACGCTTGCGTCCGTCTATGTACTCTAGTTACTTTATGATATTATATATGGTTTTTTGGTCTTTTGTGTCTTATGGATCATGTGTGCAAAAATGTATTTACATGCTTATGTCAATGTTCTTTCATATGTGTGCAAGATGCCAATCTAAAATTTGATTAGCTAGAGTATCTGTAACTTGGTTTAATCTCATAGGAACATGAAAATATGTATATAATCAAAGTTTCATTCTAAGAGACGTACCCTAAGGAATCGTCGGTGTAAAGTTGGATCATGAACCCAGTACACTCTGTTTAACTGAGACACAACTAGTTAAGCATCGAAATAGACATGGAGATGAGAGATACCCAATGACAAAGCATCACGAAGCAACTCAATAACTGCGCTATACTCGACAACATTATTTGTGGTGTCACTTAAGCATATACCTCCAGAAGATAATAGCTGGCCTTGAGGTGTAAAGATTACCCAAGTTGCGGAGGCAACCCTCCGAGTGTGCCGACTAGCATCGTCTGCATACCCAACGGACACCTCAGAATCCCTTGACATCTGCCACAGTGACGAAAGATAATATCAACGACACATCCATAACACTAAAAGAAACTAAAAAGTAATAGTACAAAGACTATACATATGTTACAAAAAGTTACCCACAGTGACCTGCCTATGAGTAATACTTCTTGAGGTAGAGCCCATTTCTAGGCTCCACCACAACATTCCCTTCAAAATCAACCAGACGATAAGCGCCCTTTTTTAAAACCTCTTTTATGATGAAAGGTCCGAACCACATGGGTTTGAATTTGCCTGCCCCCAGGGGGTCCTTATCTTGGTCATAGACCAGGACAAGGTCACCTTCAGAGAAAATATGAGGACAAATGGACCTATCATATTGACACTTGACCTTATGTTTGTGAGCCTCATTGTCCAGGGCTGCATCACGATGCTTCTCAGGGTATACTAACCATTCTTCAAGTGGAGAAGTGTCGGGCAATAATTGTACTGCCAACTTTAGAGACGGGATTTGACATTCGATGGGAAAGACTGCCTCCAACCCGTAAACGAGTTGAAAAGGTGAAAATCCAGTTGCAGTCTTAACATATGTTTGGTAAGCCCATAATGCCGAGTATAAAATCAAATGCCAATTTGACTTGGCTGAGTTGATAGTTCGTTGTAAAATAGTCTTAAGAGTTTTGTTTACAGCTTCCACCTGCCCATTTGCTTGGGGGTAGTAGGGTGATGAATGTTCTTGCTGTAACCCAAGATTTGATGTTAACTCAGTCATCATTTGGTTCTTAAAGTGACTACCATGGTCAATGAAAATCTCCCTCAGGACGTCGAACCTTGCTATTATCTGATTGAATAAAAAGAGAGTTGCAGTCTCTCCATCATCTTTAAACGTTGGCATAGCTTCGACCCACTTTGTGAAGTAGTCTATAGCTACGATAATATAGTGGTGCCCCCTTGCTGAAGGAGGGTTTCAAGTAGTGTAATCGATCCCCCACTTGGTGAAGGGACCAACGATGATGACAGGAAACATGGGAGCGGGATGTGCCCTCATCTTCCGAGAGAAGATTTGGCACGGATGGCACTTCTTGACTGATTCGATACAATCTTTGATAAGTGTTGTCCAGAAGTAACCTACTTGTAGAATATTTTGGGATGTTTTCAACCCAGACAAATGACCGCCACAAGCTCCGGTATGGAAATCGTTAAGCACGATAACTGCTTCCTCATGAATGAGACATCGACGTAGGATGCAGTCTACACCTCTCCGATACAATGTATCTTCGCGTATGAGATAATTCTTAGCCTGATGGCATATACGTCGATGCTCGTCGTGAGAAGTAGTGGTGGGGCACTTCAAAGTCTGGAGATAGATAAGTATATCTCCATACCAGGGATCTAAATATGTGATAAAAAACATATCTCCTCGGATAGGTGATTCTTCAGGCACAACGTCACCTGACTCAAACGGAAGTTCCGAAATAAGTTCTGCAAAGATCAACGACTTTTTGGACTTTGTTGAAACGAAGTCTAAGTCAATATCTTGGAGGATGACTATCCATCTACTGATTTTTTTGCCTATTACCCGTCGTGTCAACATGTACTGGAATGGATTCACGACAACAATGACGGTGGTCTTTCGAAACAGAACATAATGACATAACCATTGAATAGCATGAACTACCACCAATGCAAGTTTTTCTATGTGAGAATAATTAAGTTTCGGTCCTATGAGGCCTCGACTCAGGTAATATATCACATATTCTGCGAAGAAGTCATCTTCCTGAACTAAAACCATGCCAATGGTTGACTCTACTGCAGCCAGATATAATAAGAAATCTTTGTTATAGTTAGGTGGCTGGAGCAAAGGTGAAGTTGCGAGGGCCTGTTTTAATGTGTCGAAAGAGCATTGAGTCGCATCGTCCCAGTAAAAGGGAACATCTTTCTTCAGTAAGCGCATAAATCCCTTGGTGATTTCGGCATAGTTGGCGATGAAGCGTCGTAAAAATTTTGCCTTGCCTTGTAGACTCTGAAGTTGAAGGATTGTGCGTGGGGGGGGGGCAATTGAATTATTGCCTTAACCTTGAGAGGATCGACCATGATCCCTGTTGTTGATACTATGAAACCTAACAATCATCCCGACGTTACGCAGAAGCTGCACTTGTTTGGATTCAAGCGAATCTGAAAGTAGTGACGACGTTCGAATATAAGTCAAAGGTGTGTGGGATGATCCGTTCTTTTGCGAGATCGCGATGCTAAATCGTCTAGATAAGCTTCAACTATATGCTTGAGGTCATGAAAAGAAAAATACATGGCCCGTTGAAAGGTGGCTCCAACATTTTTGAGACCAAAAGGCATTTTTCAATATGCGAATGTACCCCACGGGCAGATGAATGTCGTTTTGTGTTGGTCTTCAGGTTTGATTTGAATTTGGTTATATCCCGAAAAAACGTCCATGAAAGAAAAGGCTTTGCAACCCACACATTCATCAATGATATAGTCTATGAATGGTGTGGAAAAATTATCTTTGGGACATGCCTTATTCAAATCATGGAAGTCGGTACATACACGAATCATGCCTTGTTTTTTATTGACCGGCACGGGGTTTGACACCCATTGGGTCAAATGGATAGGATATATAAACCTGACTATAACAAGAGGTTATAGTCAAGGAGAGCATCGACTACCTTAACTTTGACGCACACAGTCTTCCCTCCTAACTGCACGGGGAAAGAAGG
Source organism: Picea engelmannii (assembly GCA_009831015.1). NCBI lineage: Eukaryota > Viridiplantae > Streptophyta > Pinopsida > Pinales > Pinaceae > Picea > Picea engelmannii. The sequence goes on from ML806054.1 coordinate 209,250, forward strand.
AACAATACCATGTGGTTGGAAAGAACGACTGTCGAACACTGTGAGGAGAGTAGGTGATGGAGACAAATGGGCTGGCCAACAACCTTCCAACATGCCAATGACATAACGCATGTTGAGGCTCCCTCATCAAGCACCGTGCGAAAAATATTCCAAGTAAAAATTTTCGTGGGATAAGCCACTACTATCTGAAACACTACGTGGTATGGTAGACGAGGTTTTAAGTCATTTGTATCCAGCATGATTGTACCTGGATTACAAGTCTCAGTAGATCCTAAAGCGGTTAACAAGGCTTTCCTCTGGGAAGGGTAGCTTTGGAGGACCTCCAAAGCGGACATCGTACAAGGGGTTTGTGATAAATCCTTCACCACAGAGTAGTTCTGGGTGGCCCTTGCATTTGGGTTACGAGAATCTTTTTTAAATGCACCTTTGGGAATGTGTGTCATTGTTTCTCCCAATGTCTTCTCAATCTGTAGAGGAAGAGATGGGAGGTCATCTTCTTTACCCTTCTCAAAAGTGCTTGGTTTACTATAGTCATGCTCTCTAGTCGATATAAAAGTGTCACCCCTAACCATATATACATTCGTGGATGCGGGGTTGTTTGGAGGCGGACATGGTTCCTGGCTGCCCCCTTCGATGCTTGCAGAGGCTTGAGTTAGATTTTTCCCATGCTGAAATGAATTAGTCAACACAACCTCCTGTTGTTGCATCACAAACATCGTCGACATAGGAGGCCAATGTGGATCGTGACAAATGGGGTCATTCAACAACATTGTCAAATATGGCAAGTGCAAAGTCGCCAGGAAAGGTAGTTTGGGTTGTTGGTGATAACCTGGGAAAAAGGGGCCTGGAGTATGACTGGCACCAGGTTGCCAGGAAAAGTTTGGTTGCTGGCCCAGATTCTGGTAGAAACCAGGGCCCTGGCCAGTGTATGGATTTTGCATATGTGGAGACATCATCGGCTGATTTCCCAAATAGGACATAGATGGTTGGGCATGCATTATATTCGAAGGACTTTGGGAAGGGTTTCCCCATGTTGGTCCTGTGGGGATGGGCATAGTAGTTTGTCCGGGGTTCCATTGATTGTGGAAAGAATTAACCCAGATCGACATTCTGGACGAGAGAATGGATCCCTACCCAGGATTCCAAGGTCCTGATGCGAAGGAAGTTCCTAGGTTTGCCCCCTGTGCAGGAATAGTACCCTGCATAGGAATAGATTGTCCAAAACTAGGATTGCCCCCAGTCAGGAAAGCGACTGAAGAGAAGGTGTTGTTTCCAAATGTTCTGGCCAAAGAAAACAGTGTCAAACCTATTGGCATGTTATGCGAAGGTGGTACTTGACTCCCCGCTCCAAATAAACTATGGTATATAGGTTGCCCGACGGACTACTGATGCGAGCCACCGAGTGAAGGGGACGAAGCAGGGATATGACCTCCTCCATAAGGGAAATCATTAAAAGGAGCAGGAGTTCCCCCTATGTGACCTTGCAGAGGAGCACTAGAGCTCTCTGCCCCCAAACCTGAAGTCTGTAAAGTGTAGTAGGAAAGTACAGGACTTGTACCCGAACTAGGCATCCTGTATGAGAATGGAGGGCCTGTCGCACTTGGTGTGAAAGGATTTGTGGCCACCACCGAAGACAGGATCGGACCACTGTGCGATGTAGAAGCAGTCGAGACCATGGTGGCTTAGACCTATGATGGTGGGTTAGGAGGTGAAAACTATCTTGTGGTGACAACCATAGTGGGAATGGAAGAATTCCCAGAGGGAGTAACAACATTTGTTTCCAATGTTGTGTGCAACATTGTCTGGCGCTCATATAATTGGATTGGTATGATGAAAGGTGCCAAGAAATCAGTGGTTGGGGTTTCAATCGGGCCAAGAGCATGTGCTTCAAGGTCCAAAATGGTCGATTCCTCCGGGTGTTGGTCGGCCACAATTGCTTGTAACCCAGTTGCTTCAAAAGACCCTTGTTGGTCTAGCTTTTGCCTCAATGGTGGCGGGGGTTGCTCCAGTGTAACCGACGACAGGCCAATAATCCTTCATGACCGACGGAGCTTGTGATCCTCCACTGTGTGAGAATATCAAAGACAATCTAAGGTAGTCTAAATTCTCAAAAGTAACACACACTAAAAAAGTCCCTAGACGATAAGATAGACAAACACTAAACTAATTGGAAGAACAATTACAACAACCAACACTAGAGAAACTAACTGGTGCAAGTGCAACTCGAACATGGAAGCACCCTCCAGGTATACTCCATAAAGAGTGTCTCAATGTATGTCCTAGGTACCACAGTATACCACCACAATCACCTATGTATGTCCCTAAAATAGATAGGCAATTAGGTTGCCAGCGTGCAAACAATCACCAGGCGGGTATAGTCAAAAGTCGAGTAGACCACAATGAGAAAGGTATCGAGCCCGAAACCTGTCAAGGGTATCGAAAGAAAGTGGTCCAGAAGAAAACTGAGGACCTCGAATGGATTCGAGACCCATGAAGCCCCGTGGAAAATGCAATCAATAGAATCCCAAAACAAGCCCTCTATATGTGTTCTCCACTACGATTGGTCCAACTTTGGAGGGGTTATCTCTGCTACCTTTCCGCACGCGACCTCATGTTTATCCCCTGTGTTAGAGGGGGGTCCCAGATAACTTTCATGACACAGGACTTAGACACTTCCTAACTCAGACTCCAATGTTTGATTTTAAATAGCCTTGAAGAGTTTCCTCTCCAACCTAATCCAAGGCTCTAATCCTGAACTAGTTGGTGAACCCTACAAACATAAAAGTCTAGTAGATTTTAAATTTAGCGTTAATTTTATGGCTTTGTCTTATGTCAAAGGGGTATGAAAGTGAAACTGATGATGTGTAAAAGATGAAAGCAACAAATGAATAAAAAGATGGAAACAAAACTTTTACTTAATGCAAAATTTCAACAACTTTTCAAAACAAATATTTTTTAATTTTCTAAGATTTTGGATAGCAAACTTAAAAGAAATTTCACTTGACTACAAGCTACTTATGATCTAAGTAAACTACAAAAACTTATGAAATAAATGAATTTTCCCTAGCTAATAATGCAGAAACACACTCTTCAACCAAACAAGAAAATGAAAAGAGATTTTTTTATTTATTTAAATGCTTGATAAAGTAAAAAAGGAAAAATACCAACAAGCAAAAACCAAGAAAAACAATTATGGCCTAATTGCGGATCACAAAGAATCAGGTCAAAAATCACCCACTAGCAATTTTAAAAAATGACTCTCACACTTGTCGAAAAACCCTAATTTTTTTTTTTTTGACAACTTTTAAATGAGAAAAAGCAAGTTAGAGTAAGATTAATCCTAAGCGACTGAATGCTAAGACAAAGATTCAAACACCTGAGAGGTATAATTCTTATCAAGGGAAAGGATGACTACCTTACCCTCAACAAAAAGTATCATGTACAAGCACGCGACTGTTAATCTAACATCAAGCGTGCGAACGTGCGCTGTATAGAGACAGAGGGCATGTACACGTGGGCTGACCTTGTACAGGCCGCGTGTATATCTAAACTCTGAGAAAAAATGAAAATAGACAATCTAAAACCAGGAAGAGACCACTGATATTGATAACCAAGATCCCTTGAAGGCTTGGACACTCTTTTTAATCAGAAAAAATAAATAATGTAAGGAAAAATGATAAAGCAAAAACAATCTGAGATAGGACTGCAAACAACCAAGACTCAGACAAAATTCCAGAAAACCCTTGAGAATGTCTGATTCTGACAAGGAAGAGGATGACTGCCTCCAAAATTTTCTAGACTTTACACACTACTACTACTTCCTCAGCTAGCGTTCGCACGTGGGCTGTAAGAGAGTAGGGCGCGGGTACATGCGTGCAGACCTTATGCAGGCCGCGTGTACCTCTGTGGGTCCCGACAAACACAGTCAAGAAAATCAGAGAAAGCTAGTATGGAAAACCAAACTCTCTGCTAGATCAGTATTTACAGAAACTAAAAAGAAACTAGCAAGAAAAACTAGTCTTTTTCTAAAAACTACCCAAAAACACATAAAACTCCTAAGAACTCTAGAGATCTCCCCAGTACGGTCACCAATTCTGTTGTGAGGGAAATCTCCTTACGGAATAGAAAATAGGGTTATGCTTTGCATGCAGATATGACCAAGAGAAAATCTACTTTCTACCTTTGTCCCCAGACTTAAATCCTATTTCTTTTCAGTAAAACATGGCTAGATCAACCTACCTCATTCCAGGCGTTTGATGTTGATCCCTTGTCGCACTTGACCACTTGTTCACAGTTCTCCTTTCCAATGCTGACCTGCATACAAGACAAGTAACAACTACACATGCATCTTACCTATAGACTAACAGGTTAGAAATTCAAACATGTACTTAACAAATTATGAATAACTCATGAATTGGGACGGGAAAAGCATTTTCTTTATTACTTTGAATGAGTCAACTTACAAAAATTCAAGACCGACCACCACTCTGCGAACCTGATCCTAGGCTCCTCTTCAACTGTCCTCCAACTTCTTTGCTTTGTCTCTCTTCTGGCATAAGGATGGCTAAAGGGTTGGGACAATGGGAATAGGAAAATGGGCAGAGTTTCTTTGCTATATTTTTTTCTTCCCCAAATAGGACCCCTAGCCCTTCTTTTATAGGCTAGAAGAAGCTAGGTATTTGGACGAACCCTCGACCATGCATGGTCGGGAGTTTTAGTTAACTCACCCATAGCTATGTGTTTCGTCGACAACTTTCCTTTTTTCATGATTTTGTTGGTCCACGCGGGTTGTTTGAGGTCAGCTAGCATGTACATGCATGCAATAATGGAGTAGGACATGTGGGCTTTTATAAAAGAGGATTTTTAAAGAGTTGTTCAGCAGTGCTTTGGAAAATAAGGGATCTAAGATGGCCTGATGCCAGGTAAGCATGTATGGTGCAATTTAGGGTTATAACACCACCACCCCTGGTTATTTGGCCGAGGGCCCATGCAATATGGGAGAATCCTAACACAAACCTGCGGTAGAAATTGGCAAGGCCCAAGAAGCTCCGAAGCTCAGTGAGTGTGGTTGGGGTTGGTCAGTCACGAATGACTTGGATCTTGGCTGGATCCACATGTACACCATGTTGATCAATGATGTAGCCTAGGTAATGGACCATGTCCATGCTGAAGGAGCATTTTTCCAAGTTAGTGTATAGCTTGTACTGCCGTAGGGTGTGTAGAACCTGCTGAATATGATGCAAGTGTTCGGCCCAAGTCTTGTTGTAAATGAGAATGTCATCAAGATACACCACTACAAAAGTATTGGTGAATGGTCACAGGATATCGTCCATCATCCTCATGAAAGTGGTTGGAGTGTTTGTTAGACCAAAGGGCATGACCAACCATTCAAAAAGGCCTTCCTTTGACTTGAAACCGGTCTTCCATACATCTGTCTATTCTATCGGGACCTGGTGGTAGCTAGACTTCAGATCAATCTTACTGAAGTATTTCCCCCCCATGAGTTGATCAAGGAGGTTGTTGATTTGGGGAATCAGGTACCAGTTTCTGATTGTGATTTTATTCAGAGCCCGATAATCAATGCAAAGTCGCTAGGTTCCATCTTTCTTCTATATCATCACGATTGGGCTTCTGCAAGGTGATGAGCTAGGATGGATGTGCCCCTTCTGGAGAAATTATTGGATATGTCGCTTGATCTCCTCATTCTCTAATAGAGAGTGGCGATAGACTGGCCCATTGGGCAGCAGTGTGCCAGGGGTCAGATCGATGGGGTGCTTGACCTGACAATGCAGAGGTACCCTGGTAGGTGAGGAGAAGATATCCGAGTATTCTTCCACGACCTTATCTACTTGCTTCTGCTGTGTGGAGAGGTCAGCCGTAGAGACCCTGGATGTGCCTATGATTTTTCTCTCATTCTGAGAGAGAATCACGAAGAATACAAACTTTCACGTCTGAGAGATGACCTTCCTACATTGCTTAGCATAGATCAAGGAAATAACACTAAGTGGGATAGCCTCGGGTATCCTGTACAATTTCCTATTCAAAGTAATAATAACACTACGAGGCCTAGACTCATATACAACATGATGTTTCCATAAATAAGGTTGGCCCAAAAGAACATCACAAACTTCGAGAAGAGCAACATCACACAATACCTCATCTTTGAAGGGCTTGATGTCGTATGGCAATCGACACCATTGGCTGACGCGAAGATCGCTTCCTTGGCGGAGCCATCCAATGGTGTAGAGTTGTGGGTGTGGCATTGTCGGTAGGGCCAACCACTTGATGACCACTACTGAGATGAGGTTCTTCTGGCTACCACTATCAATGATGAAGTGTAGTGGGGTGCCTTTTACCCACATCTATGAATGGAAGAGGCACTCTCCTTCTTCTAGCTCGTCTAGTTCACCATGTTGGAGCTTGGTGGTAGCAACAGTGGCACTGGGTTCCGCATCAATGATCCATCTTCCCCTTTCTGGTTCTGACTCAGAGTCAGAACCCACATCTGATTCAGAGGCTTTCACTTTGGCCACCAACATCTGCTTTGAGCGGAAGTCAACCGTGTTATGCCAAGGGCTCTTATGGAAGTCTCACCACTTCCCGGTATCTTTCTTTGTCTTTTCGGTGTCCTTCTTTGCTTGTGGCTTGGACTGGATGTCCTGATACTGTCCATCTTTTCTCTGTCCTTTGTTCTATGGGTTGGGACCGCCCTTTCCTGGCTTTTGTTGTGAGGGGTTCCCCAACCCAAATTGTCGCATCTTTTGTTTGAACTTCTGCTCGATTTTGACGACATATCGGTAGGTCGTGCCCAAGGATGAGATGTCCAGAAATTACATTTCGGTCTGGATGTATCTATGCAGAGCACCGTGATACTTGAGCACCATATGTCTCTCCGAATCTTTGATACCTAGCTTGGTGCGCAAGGTATGGAAGATATTTGTGAAATCTGGCACTGCTTGGTCTCTTTCTTGCCGCAGTGTGGTCCATTTGGTATACAAGTTGTCATAACTTCTGACAGGGTAGTATTGTTCCTTAATAGAATCCCTGAAGGATTTACAAGTGGCCATGATTGTAAATAATGAGGGTTCCTCTGTTTCCTTTTGCTCACAGAAAGTTTCCCACCAATCTTTGACATGGGGAACGACTTTGAGGAGTGCAAAAGTAATCTTTTCTCTATTCGAAAAGTTATGGAGAGAGAAATACCCTTCTAGTAGATTCAACCACTTGTCTACAACATCTGCATCTATCTGACCTTCAAATATAGGAATATCAAAGTTTATTTGTACCTTGAAGGGGGTGGTGCCTCCGCTCAAAGAAGATGCGTCGCCTGTTGGTAGTCGCCGAAAGATTTGCGTGAAATTATCCATCATCTCGTTCCTCTGTTGCGTGAGGGCTTCCTCAATCAACAGTTTGAAAGGATCTCCTGTCTCATCATCTTTATTTTCTCCTTCCATGAGAGGTCGCTTGGTTGTGCGAGATTTTTTGTCCTTAAGTGAAACAAGCTCGAGACCCAAATCTTTGTACTCCGACCTCGTTGGGGACATGCATTAAGACGATAAGGAGCAGACCGCTCTGATACCACTGATCTAGATTTTATGAGCAGAACGAAATGACTACAGATTATTGTCAGATGCTTAACACATGATAACAAAGAAACAATAAAACTGGTTTCTGTTCAATAAGGAAATAAGTGGAAACTATAAAATGCAGTGGAAAACAAGCTTGTTGGAATGGTGGTGGCTTATCTTTGAGAAGAGATGTGATGGCTACACTCATTCGCAAGAAGATGATTACAATGAGGCTCTCAAGGCCTTTTTACAATAAACAAGAGTTTCAAAAACCATAAACATCCAAAAACCTAACCCTAGGAGATGAAGCGCCAAAATTCATGTGGGCCCCATTTGGGTAAGTTAGTACATCAACTTCCTGGGGTCTTAACTTTTGCATACGATCTTCATTTTAGGCATATGATAGCCCATTGGAAAGATCTATCCGAGGAATACAACAGTTGCACAAGATTTTATGATATGAAATTTTGTGATTGCAACATACCCCAAAAAACGTCATTTAGGGCCTCAAAACGGCTCCGAAAGTTCATGACCCGAAAAACTGCTAAAAATAGTAAATTATCAAAATTGCTAGAAAGTTTTTTTGAGCTAGATGGAAAAGCTGGGTGGCCACCAATATCCACCTGGATAAGAAAACATGGGCATGACACTCAAAGCAATTCCAATAGATTTTTTAGTAGATTTTGAAGAATCCATCTATAAATACGAGTTCCTCTAAAAAAACCCTCAAGTTAAAAAAAAAATATCGTCCAAATTGGAGTCCAAAAAGTGAAGATATCATTGATTTAAAATAAACCATTTTAGGTTTTTTACACGTTTGTTGTGTGGATTGCAGAGCAAATATCTTTTGACAGGGTTCCCACATTGCAACCAGACCAATGCCACTGGTTATATAATTTTCGGTAGTTTAATTTGATATATTATATGTTATGTTTCCAATCAATATCCATTGTGCTAGAACCCTCTGCAAAGTTTCTACCCTCAAACCCAAACAAAACTTATGAATAGCAATGTTGAGGAACATAACATGGGGGGGGGGGAGAATAAAATCTTGCAATATCTAATGAATAGATTTGACAAATATTAAAAAGATATGATCGATACAATTAAGGAGATATTCTATGAATTGGAGTAGGTTTGTATTATTGGTACCACATACCCTTTCATCAGTGAAAAGTATGACCAAGAAATATATGCTTGGTATGATTTAGAGGATAATTATGATGATTGGTACACGGAACAAAGTTACCAACTTAATGAAAACTCTCTAGAGTTCTCATTTTTTTAGAGGTCGCATTTTCACACCTGTTTCAAAAAGTGGTGCTACCGGTAGCACCATTTTTTTAGCGTTGGTTAAAATTGCAACTTGTTTGAAATCACAACCTTGGCATTGGAGACAAAACCCTGAAATTGATCCTTGAATCAAAAAGTGATGCTATTGGTAGCACCACTTTTTTTTTGGAGCTAAAAATATGACCTAATTGAAACCATGACCTTGACCATTGGCACCAGTGCAAATACAACACTGAAAATCAACTCCTAAATCTAAAAGTGTTAATTTTTTTTAATATCTGGCGGAATTGACAACTGGGCAAGCTAAAAATGTGACTAATTGAAACCATAGCTTTGACCACTAGCACTACCACAAATATAACATTGAAAGTTGACTCCTAAATCTAAAAGTGGATAATTTATTTAATAATTTATTTTAATAATTTACACTAAAAAATAAATAAATTGGAAAAAAACACCTCTAAACAAATTATGTTTTTAAGGAAAAAAAACAAATTTCTTTTAGAAATAAACAAGAAAAAAGAATGGTTGAAAAAATAAACCTACAAATCACAACTTTTTTATAAAAAAAATTCAAAAAATAAATTAAAAAAGAGGTAAATCTATTTTTTTTTAATAAAAATAAAAAACAACCCTAAAAACTCTAAAAATGCGAAAACACAATTAAAAAAAAAAGAAAAAACCCTAAACTAAAAATTAAAACAAAAAATTAAATTAATAAAAAAAATCATACTAAAATATAATTTTTTTTTAATTAAAAAATAAACTAAACTATAACAAAAAAATTTAAACTAAACTATACAATTATTTTATTAAAAAACATCGCCCCCTCCCCACCATTTTCTAAAAATCTAAATTATTTTATTATTAAGACTTAAAATAGTTTGTTTTTAATATAACTATTTTTTTAATTAAAAATAAACTAAACTATAACAAAAAATTTAAACTCCCCGTATGGGGTGACAGGTGGCGAAGGCGCGCCAAATGGCCTCGCACTAGGCCGGCGAGTAAATGCTAGAGGCAGTCCTCCATAAAACACCCATTACGGATGCTGGCCAGCCATTACAGCCCTGCAATGGATGGACTACTCCCGCGAGCGAGGATTTATGGACCTGGCGAGGGTAATGTTAAATGCGGGTATGGGAATTCGCAGCTTGATTATTTGTTTTGCTCTGCTCCGGTCTCGGCTCTGCTCTGTATCTGGAGGTGTTGGTGCCGCTTTGTGCTCCTGGCGCCCTGGTACACCAACCCTCCGTGGAATTTTGAGGCAAGTCCCTCCGCCTGTGCTCTCAATTGGCTTCCCTCGTCTCAGCCTGCATGTTCTCCTTGGAGAGCGCTCTGCAACATGACTAGGAAGCGCGGTACACCTCGGCGGGGTTATGCTTGGTACGCTCGCAAGGAACACCGACAGCGCAGGGAAGAACTTGAAAGGGCTCTGGTCATAGCTTCCTCCCTGTTGAGAAAGAAGACTCGCGAAGAGGAGAAGGTTCGGCTCTCAGACATTGCCGAGCAGGAAATTGATCGTGGAACCATGGATACTGTCATGCTGGAGGGCAACAACGAGCAACTGTACCCGGCCTGCATTGTTGAGGAGGAACCGACTCTGGCGGACTTGCCGACTTTGGAGGCGCCTTGCGTTACAGAGCGGTCTGACAGGGGTGAAGGTAATCTCAATTTGGGTTTGGACGATGAGCCTCCTGGTTGCATTGTCAAAGAAGTTCCTTGGCAGGACCTGGAAGACGAGGCTGATGCTGGAGGTGCGATGGGAAAGGAAGGGTGGCAGGACGACGTGAAGGGAAGATCACCCGAAGCTGAAGGCGATAACCTGCGTGGCTCTCTTCGTGAGGAACACCTGGCCTTGGTGTTTGAGCTCCGAGGCCACATGGCTGACCTGGAGTTTCGTGCCCACATCATGGGCCAGCGACTGGACGAGTTCCTGGATATCTTCCCTTTCGTTCCAGCAAGGCAGTCTTTCGCCTTCACGGCAAGCTCCACGCGGAAGACTAAAGCAGGCGGCAGGTCACCTTTCCCCTAGGTTTTTCATGATGCTATGGCTTTTTAGTTTTATGCTTATGTTTTATGTTAATCTAGACTTAAGGCACCTGGCCTGGTTTCCTACGGGCAGGACAGGTGCCATTAGTTTACAATTGTTATAACTATACACCTATGCTGGTTTCCGGTTTCCGACAGCATTTTGGTTGGCTAAGACTCTGGACTATGTACACTCTGTTACAGTTTTTTGTTAATATTTAATAGCAGGCTCCTCCCCTTTTTTATTTAAAAAAAAAAATAAAAAAAATTAAACTAACTATACATTTTTTTTTATTAAAAAACATCGCGCCCTCCCCACCATTTTCTAAAAAACTAATTTTTTTTATTATTAAAACTTAAAATAGTTTGTTTTTTATTTAAATTTTAGTATTTTTAACCTTGTGTATGTTTTAAATTTTTTTATTTTTTTTAATTTGAATGTTATTTTTTTTTTATGTTTTTTATCATTTTTTGTTATTTTAATTTTTTTTTAGCTTAGATTAATTTTTTATTATTATAGTTTAGTTTATTTTTAAATTTTTTAAATATGATACATTTGTATATGACAATAACAACTTGGAGGAAGTGATTTCATACAAATATCTTGGAATCGATATTCACCACAAACTCAACTAGAATTATAACAATGAGAAAATGATTATTGGGGAATGAAAAGCTTATTATGGGCTTGAAAACAATTGTAAATTAGTCGATCTTTGGATATGGGATACGAAGAAACTCCTCTTTGAGACTCTTGTTACGTCTATTATTCTTTATGGATGTGAAGTCTGGGGACGTAGTATCTCTCGTGAATCCTAGAGAAAGTTAGAGCAAACACAAAAGAATTGCATAACCTATAATCTCGAAATTAAAGGAAATGTGCCCTATCCCATCCTCCTCTTAGAGGCAAGCCTTTCCCCATCGAGAGCATGACTATGACTAGATACCTAATGTACAAGAACAAGTTAAACAACATGGAAGACAAGAGACTTCCTAAAATTGCTTCAAAATCCAGTGGTAACCACCATCGACTCAAGCAAGGATGACATAAAGTTGCCTAGTCTTGGCTAAGCTATTGGGGAATCATGGAAGACACCATTTTGCAGATTAAGGATACCATTAAAAATATCATCAAATCAAAATTTAAAGAGAAAATGTGATGTGATAAAGAGTTAGAGGGAAAAAGATTAAGGTATTATAAGGATGTAATCAACCCGAATCTAGAAGATAAAAATTATCTCTATGTTTTGACAAGTGTAAAGAAATCCATAGTGAAACTAGGCGTTGGTCAATTCCTAAAACACCATGGGATAAAAGAGTGTGTCACCTTTGTGACACTAAGAAGGTTGAAGATGAAAAACACTTTCTCTGAGATTGTCCAGCCTATACCCGGATTAGATCTCAATTTCAAAATATTTGTCACACTACCAACCTTCCTAACCTTTTAACTCAACAAAACTATGTTGATCTTGGAAAACTTATTTTAATGCTTTTCGAGCACAAAAACAAAATTCTAAAGAATTGCAACTAATACCTTACCCTCTTAAGGTCCGATAGACCAATTCAGTTTCAGTGGATGTTAATCATCATCATCATCATCATTTAAATTTTTAAATTTTTTGGTTATTTTAAATTTTTATTAATTTAGTTTGTTTTTAAATTTAAAAAAAAAATAAAATAGTTATCTTTTAATATGATTTTTATTTTATTTTAATTTAATTTTTTGCTTTCATTTTTAGTTTAGGTTTTTTTCTTAATTTTTTTGTTAAAAAAATTGTGTTTTGGCATTTGTTTACTTTTGTGCTGTAAATTTAGAGTTTTAGGGTCGTTTTTTGTTTTCAAAGAAAACAAAAATTTACCCTTTTTTAATTATTTTTTGAATTTTTTATTAAAAAGTTGTGATTTGTAGTTTTTTTTTTTAAATAATTATTTTTTCTTCTTTATTCCTAAAAAAAATTGTTTGTTTGTTTGTTTGTTTTTAAGTTTTGGGTTGTTTTTTTTTCTCATTTTATTTATTTTCTTAGTGTAAATTATTGAAAAAAAATAAAATTAATTAGTAAATAAATTATCCACTTTTAGATTTAGGAATCAATTTTCAATGTTATATTTGTGGTGCTGTCAATGGTCAAGGTCATGGTTTCAATTAAGTCATATTTTTAGTCTGCCCAATTGTCGATTCTGCGAGATACAGAAAAAAACACATTTAGATTTATGAGTCGATTTTCAGTAATGTATTTGCGATGGTGCAAGTGGTCAAGGTCACAGTTTCAATTAGGTCATAATTTTAGCTCAAAAAAAAAGTGGTGCTACCAGTAGCATCACTTTCTGATTCGAAGGCCAATTTCGGTCAATTTTAGGGTTATGTCCGTAATGTCAAGGCCGAGATTTCAAACAAATTACAATTTTAACCACCTCCCAAAAAAAGGGTGCTATCAGTAGCACCACCTTTTAATTTGGGGGTTGATTTTGATGTTTTTTACCCAAAAATATGATTTTTTTGGGCTAGAGTTCTCGTTTTGAGGTCATAGTTCTTTTTAAGTTGGTAACTTTGTTATGGACAATGATAATTTTTGGCTAAACAACTACTTCCAACTTATATTTGATGACTTTACTCCACCTTATGTAGATAACATTATTGTGGGAAATTAGGACCTGTTGTATCTACTAGTTTTTAACTAACCTATTCTCTTTTATTAATGTGTTATGTGAACAATTTGTTGGATATGCATGGATCTATATATTTGGATCCACATGACTATAATACACATTTGGAGCACCACTCTTGGCCACGTATTGAGCTCAATTATCTTCAATGATGAGTCAACATGAACACTTGGAAATGTGACCCATGTTTATGGTTGAGCTCCTCAAATTACTTTAGTATTGCAATTAGTACTTTCATATGGGACTTGTTATCCCCATTTTGTGGGATAACTAAGGAGATGATATCTCGAGGCCCTCAAGTTGCAGATATGGAGTGCCAAGAGACCACATGACTAGCAATGTCCACTTGCACATATGGAAGCCTACTCTATCACCACATTTTGGATCCATTGGCAGCGCATCCACCACACTAGCTAGCTTCTAGAAGGCAGATGGGTCTTCCTCCATGCGATACAAGTCAGGTAAATTGTAGTAGGTAATCACCCTAATATTAGAGGCATTTAAACATGTTGTATTTAAACTACTTTCGACTATAGAACGCCTGCTTGGACATTATTCTTTTGACCATGTTTCACCTTGGTGAGTGTCATTGATGTCCTAGTAAGTGGCCAACCTTTGGGGAAGGTTTTCAACTGGGGATACCTTGAGGGATTATCGTACCATTTCCGACCATACTTACCACTTTCCTCTCATTGCATTCCCATCATATTGCCCTCTTATGGGCCCTTTGACTTTAGTGACACAAGAAGGGGATGTACCTCATTTCATGGGAAGAAGGGGCTGAAGGCTTAGGGGGATGGTTGCTAGAAAAAGATAAGAGCCTAAGACATAAACCTTCTATATGCTTGCCCATTCAGGTCTTGAGAACGATGAATTGATTCTCTTGAAATAATTGAAGACCTGCACAATCTCAAACACATAATAAATATCTCGCTTGAATGTAAGACTAACACAAGTTTGTTACAATGCTTTACATGGTTACACCTATGGCACTTTGTCGACCTCTTCCTTCAAGTGACACTGTGTTAATGTGACCCAAGATGATCCATTCACTATTGGGAGTGCACACGTGTTTGGATCATTAATTAATTAATAAATGGCAATAAATGGGCTTGGAAAAAGGTTGCATTAAGGAAGAAGGTGCAACACACCCCCCACAAAGGCAACCATAAATGAGATAATACAAGCCCTTGTATGTCATGAAACGCATCGACCTATGAATTCTAACTTCCTATCCACCTCATCATACACTACATGACCTTGAAGGGGCATCCTTGGGAGGATCACCTACTTGAGGGTTATGGTCTGTCGATGATCCAGATTATTTTTGGAAAGAAATGAAAGCAGATATATTACAATGAAATACACATAAAAATTGCTAGAAACAAAGAAATACAACAATACATGCTTTCTATTAATGAAAGAAATGTATAGAGATTGTAAAATACTGAGAGAAAGACTCGTTAGAATGGTGGCAGATTTATCTATGAGAAGATATGTGACGGCTATGCTAATTTGCAAGAAGATGAGTACAATGAGGCTCTAAAGGCATTTTTATGATAAACATGAATCCCAAAACCCTAGACATCCAAAAAGCTAACCCTAGGAGATGAAGCACCAAAATTCATGTGGGCCCCGTTGGGGTAAGTTAGTACATCAACTTTCTGAGGTCGTAAATTTTTCATACGATCTCCATTTTAGGTGCGTGATAGCCCATTGGAAAGGTATTTTCGAGAAATACACATTATGTCATCAAACTCTGACTTCGTCTAAAGTTTGACTATGCCAAGCCAAGAAAACACTATTTAGGGCCCCAAAACAACCCTAGAAGTAGAAAAAGATGTACTGACATGAAAAGTTCCAAAATAATCCAGTTGGAATAGGTGGGCGGCCACTAATATCCACCTGGATGTTGTGTAGGGCTTCCAGACAGCCTCGTAAGTGCATAACTCACAATTACAAAGAAATGTCCCCATTACAGAGAAACATGTTGAACTGAAAACTATCAAGATGAACCAGTTGGACTTTGGAACAAGTGGTTGGCCACCAATATCCACCTGGATCAATCCTCCCCCCTTAGGAAGCAATGGTCTCCATTGCGTTGAGTGCCTGGGAAAGAGGGGAAAGCGTTTTTTGAATCTGAATCTTAGTGAGTTGCGTGACTTGTTGGAGAATTTGCACTACTTGGTCTATGGAAGGTTGTCATGAACCTGTTGTTGTCAGGCTTGAATCTATTCCACCAACTTATTGTCTCTGGGCTTGACGGGGCATTGTGTAGGAACCATCGTAGGTGAAGAAACAATATCTTCTTTTTCTTCTGCAATCTGCTTCTGCTGGATATAAGGTATTGAGGCTACAGTGGTTGCAGTGGCCTTCTGTGCATCCTTTGAACAGACTATGAAGAGGATAAATTTTGAAGTATCATAGATTACCTTGCGACACATTTTTGGTGGAACAATAGTCGAAACTACCTCTAGTATCTTGTAGAGTTGACCCCCCAAAGTAAAAATGACACTACAGGGTCGAGACTCATAAACAACATGACGTTTCCACATACATGCTTGGCCTAAAAAAACATCACAGACATCAAGAGGGGCAACATCACACACTACCTCATCCTTGAAGTATTGGATGCCATAGGACAAGAGACATTGTTGGCTGACATAGAGATCTCGTCCCTAGTGAAGCCACCTGTTGTATGGTTGCGAGTGTGGAGTTGTCGACAACCCTAACCGTTTGACAACCTCAGCTGAGCTGAGGTTCATTTGGCTACCGCTATCAACAATGAAATGCAATGGGGTCCCCTTCACCCACATCTGTGAATGGAAGAGGTGCTCCCCCTCTTCGGGATCTACTGGTTCTTCTGGTTGAATTATTGCAATCACAACAGTAACAGTGGGGTTTGTGTTGATGATCTATTTGTTTTCAATATTTTCTATATCAGATTCTGAATTAGGGTTCGACTTATTATCTTAGAACTTGACCACCAATTATTTTTTCGAGCGACATTCATCGGTGTTGTGCCAGGGGATTTTGTGGAAGTTGCACCACTTCCCAGCGTCATTCTTCGTCTTTCATTTACCCTTCTTTTCTTGTGTCCTTGACTAGTTGTCAGAAGGCTATTAGTTAGGGTCATCTTTACCATGCTTTGGTTGTTGCGGATTTGCAGACCTAAACTCCCATTTTTTTTGGTGCCTAAATTTCTGCTTGATTTTGACAACATATCGATAGGTAGCTCCCAACGATGAGATGTTTAGGAAATCTATTTCGGTTTGGATGTACTTATGCAGATCCTCGCTATATTTCAGAACCAGATGTTGCTCGAAGTATTTGATACCCAGCTTGGTGCGCAAGCTATGGAAAGTATTTTTGAACTCCGACACTGTTTGGCTCTTCTCTTGCCGCAGTGTGGTCCATCTCATGTATTGGTCTTCATAGTTATCAACATGGTAGTATTGTTCCTTGAGCACATCCACAAAAAATCCCAAGTGGGCTCGACCCCATATATTCCAGATTCCTTTGTGGAACTTTACTCCTAGCAATTTTCCCACCAATGTTTGATATGGGGAAGAGCCTCGAGGAGTGTGAAGGTGATCTTTTCACTATCAGAAAAATTGTGAACAGAGAAATAACCTTCTAGAAGATTTAACCATTTTTGTAAGGTATCCACATCTATTTGACCTTCAAATATGGGAATATCAAAATTAACTTGTACCTTGAAGGAAGAGGTTAATCCAAAGTGGTCGCTTGATGAAGATGTGCATGTTGCTATCAGTAGGCGTTGAAGGATGTGGGCAAAATTATTCATCATTTCGTGCCTCTGTCGCGCGAGAGATTGCTCAAGCAACATGTTAATAGAATCTTTTGCTCAACCATTTTTCTTTTCTACCACCATAGAGGGTTTCTTGGGCGTGGGAGAGAAATTTTCCTCAAGAGAGACAAGCTTGAAACCCAACTTGCTATACTCGGATCTCTTTGGGGACATGCACTAAAAAACGATCAAGAGCAGCCTGCTATGATACCACTGATCCAGATTATTTTCGAAACGAAATGAAAGCAGAGATATTACAATGAAATACACATAAAAATTGCCATAAACATAGAAATACAACAATACATGATTTCTATTAATGAAAGAAATGTAGAGAGACTGTAAAATACAGAGTGCAAGACTCGCTAGAATGGTGGCAACTTTATCTCTGAGAAGATATGTGACAACTACACTCATTCGCAAGAAGATGAGTACAATGAGACTCGAAAGACCTTTTTATGATAAACATGAATGCCAAAACCCTAGACATCCAAAAACCTAACCCTAGGAGATGAAGCGCCAAAATTCATGTGGGCCTCGTTGGGGTAAGTTAGTGCATCAACTTCCCAGGGTCGTAACTTTTGCATACGATCTCCATTTTAGGTGCGTGATAGCCCATTGGAAAAGTCTTTTCAAGAACTATGCATTTTGTTGGAAAACTCTAACTGTCTACAATTTGTCTGTGGAAAGACAAGAAAACATTGTTTAGGGCCCCAAAACGGCCCTGGAAGTACAAAATGATATACTAACATGAAAACTTCCAAAATAATCCAGTTGGAATAGGTGGGCAGCCCCCAATATCCACCTGGATGTTGTGTAGAGCTTCTGGACAACTCCAAAAAGAACCCACAATTACAAAGAAATGTCCCCATTACAAAGAAACGTGTTGAATTGAAAACTGTCAAGATGAGCTAGTTGGACTTTGGAACAGGTGGGTGGCCACCAATATCCACCTGCATCAATCAAATAGGACATTTATGAAACGCCTCCCATACCTAAACTTGGCCAATTGTATACGGCATTGGAGCATTTGTTTAATTTGATGAGGTAGTTTTGATGCACATGTTTAGGTGCCTTGTTTATTAGATGTGGTTTTCACTTGCCATGATATTTTAACTTGATATCCTTAGAGGGTGTGCCTATTTTTTTTGTAGGACCTTGTTTGGTGGAGAGTTTTGGAGGAAGAAACCTAGCTTGGGCTTCCATGGGGCTTGAATCCCATAGGTCGGATTTCAAGGGCCCACGTGCCAGATCACGATGACTTGCCTTTGGAGGCCTAGAAGACACCTTGAAGGACTTTACTTATCCCTCACATGCTAAACAAATTTCCTAGGAGGGGAAAAATGTCACTCTTTAGGGCTTGACGTCACCTAGGGATAAGGTTGGTGGTGATGGACTTATTGCTCATTGACACTTGGCATGATTTTACTGAAGGAGGCATGGATTGACCTTGGATTATGAAGAGGAGGCTCTAGGAGCCCCAACGACCTCCACCTTCTTATCCAACAACTTGAAAACGTGTCAAAACGTCTCCCTAAAGGGGTGACGTCATCTTGTTTTAGGGTTTCTAATGTGCAAAAAGTGAAAATTAAATATTATTATTTGGTTTAAGGGGTAAGATAAGGGTTGTTGACCCCAAATATTAGGGTTGTTGATCATTTGTATCTCATTTGAACATAACTCTCCCTTGTGGAGAAGGACATTTAGTTGAAATTTCCGCTACTGTTGGAGCATTTCATCTCCCTTTTGCAAATTTTTATGGTTTCTCTTGCTATTGATGGATAAAGGTGGTGTGCTACACTTGGAGGCCTTTTCTCATGCTTGTAGATGGAATTTTCTTAGCCACATAGGGTTTGATCTTGCACATATTTGGAATTGGTAAGTAAATTATGTACTTATTGTCTAAAATTCTTGCTTCTTCCATAATTGTTAGTGGATGAACCCTTGGAGGAGTATAAGGGCATACACTCTCCCCAAGATTCATTTATTTTCTTGTGAAAGGTCATTAATTTCAGGGTTTCTTGGAGAATTACAAGGATGTATACCCTCCAAGTTCACCTGTGTTTGTTTCACAAACCTTAGGGAGTAAAAGGGCCTACACCCCTAGGTTCTTTGTGGATCAATCTCATATATCCAAGGTCATATTGTTGCATAAGGTTTTTGCTAAGAGAAGTAAAAGGGCTTACACCCTCTTAGCATTTCCTAGTGTACCTAGCTTGCCTTGGGGAGTAAGAGGATTTACACCCCCAAGGACTTAGCCTAGTCTTCACTTTCTTTGACTCCACAACCCAATAGTAAGGCACGTATCATTTACAAATTTGCATTGGAGAAATAAAATTGTTGCATTGGGATACATGAAAACACGAAGGAATCAACTTGTTCAAATTGATTTTTTTCTTTGATGTTCAAGGCTTGTTATTTCCCCTAGGGCTTCTCAATTGGCGAAGTGTTTCTTATTGATATTATAAATTTATGCTACAACCATTAGGGTTGCAACAAACTCTCTTTTTCAAGCTCAATTTCTCACTCTTTTACTGTTGGAATTAGTTGGAAAGTTTCTACTGTCAATCTACTTGATGTTGGCTATTGTTGGGAAATCTTTTGGCTATTTCCTTGGGGTAAAAGTTGTTGTTTTAGAAAAACACTTCTACAGCCACTTGGTTGTCACAAATATATTCTGAAAAATTATCTTTACAACCATCTAAATACCACTAAAGTTGTGCTAAAGTGTTGAGAATTTATCTACATGTTTTATTCTTCATAACTCAACTAATATTTGATGCTTTAAGTGGTTTAATCTGTAGTAGTTACTTGATTTCATGGTTGATATATATTTATGTTTACTGTTATAATTAGGGACAACACGATTAACTTTCTTGTCTACCTAACATATATTGTGTACAATTGGTCTTTCTTGTGTCTCGCGCAGGTACAAACACTCCCAGTAGGTACCCAAGGACTTGGCAACCTTAAAACTCTCTCGAGACTCATTCACAAGCCTTCTTCCATCTAGTAACTTGACCTACAGGGGATTTCATTCATACATCTCACTTTCCATCTCATTTTCCCATAGGGTCACTGAGATTCCCCCCTTGAGGTGATTCTATCATTTCTAAAGTGACGAGAATACTTGCCTAAGGTGACAGTGGGTAAGTGTTCTCAAAGTTGTCACCATTTTAGTGGTTGGGTCGGGCTTTTCCCAACCTACAACTTGTGTGATAACAAGACTCTAGCTAATTTAACATTGTGGTCAGTACTTACACATAAGACTCTGGTTATTTCAACATACAATCAACACTCACACATGAAACCTAAGTTTATAGTGGAGCTTCTCATACTACTTCAACATCCTAATTACCACTTGTAAATAGGACCGTGATTCCCTTACTTACTTCGACATCATAATGGAAACTCATCCATAAAACCTTGTTTATGATTGTACCTCACAATTTAAAACAAAATAGGACCTTGATTCCCTTGCTTACTTCGACATCATAATGGAAACTCATCCATAAAACCTTGTTTATGATTGTACCTCACAATTTAAGACAATGCTTTTCTAAAATAGATAAAGTTTTAAACATTTAACACAACTATAAAAATAAAATTACTTTCTAATATCAACAACACTAAACAAAGTTTTAATTCACTTTTATAATAAAAAATGTTTTATATGCATTATGAATTAATATAATTAAATTATAATTTTAATTCACTTTAATAATAATAAAATATTTTATATGCATTATTAATTAATATACCTTTCTCATCATTAAAAAGGCGAACCTCTCGTCTTTAATCGAAGTGTTTAAATTAAATTCTTTAATGAAAAATTAATATTGAATGTGCTTGTCTCCAAACTTTCATCTTTCTTATTGAATTTTAACGGTTTCATCTTTCCCTCAAAGTTATAACTTCTTTGTCTTTTCTCTATAGATATAGGATACATTATTTGACTTAATGATTTTAAGCATGTGATAAAGATTATTTAAACATATAATAAAGATTATTATTTTAAACCAGTGTTACGTGGTAGCTTTTCCCTACTTTAAAAAAAAAACTTTAGATTTTAAGCATGCGATAAAGATTATTTAAACATATAATAAAAAAGATTATTATTTTAAATCAGTGTTACGTGGTAGTTTTTCTCTACTTTAAATTTTTTTTAAATATAGATTAAGGTAATGAAAAGTGGTAGCAAAATACATTGGTTAAAATATGTTTGATGGTAGTAGGGTATGTATACCTTCGTAGACTTTACCAATATTGCTGGGCGGAGGGGGTCCCTTGTCCCACAAACAAGGGGGTCTCATACACCAATTTGGTGTGCTGGCTTGGCCGTGACCTTAAAAATAGATTATTATTATTATTATTATGTATATAAAGTGGTTTAACACTATTTATATACGATTAATTAATATTATTATAACTTTATGTATATAAAGTGGTTTAACACTATTTATATATAATTTATTAATATTATTATAATTTTATGTATATA
>ML806054.1:254995-285549 GCA_009831015.1 Picea engelmannii
GTATTTTTTAACACATGGTTGTTCGAAAAGTTTCAGACGTTGTTTGGGATTCACGTCCTTCAAGGATGTTAATTAATCACACAATTAATATTGCTTGTGCCAATGCAATCGAGTCCTCGTGGACTATGGAAATTGCATTAACATTGCAATTTCAGATAATAGATGTATGAAATGTACCTAATGTCGAGGTCATCATCGCACAAGACACCCAACCTCCAATGATTTCTGGACTCACATCCACATTGTAATTGTCATGACAAATCAACACTAAATTCGATGCTCTTTGCAGGTCTGAAAATCCTGCAGTCTAAGTGATTTTACAATGACAGGCCTGCTTGTTCACCACATTACCACCCTTCAATCAATGGCATTGTTCCCATTTCCACCGCTAGGGTCGATGTCTGAAGCTAAAGCTATCTGGAGCCTAGAGTCACCGCCAGTGTGGATGCCTGAGGATGAAACTACCTGGAGCATGGGTCACAACTTGTTACACTTGACATTAGTGTCAGTAGTGATTGAAATTTGATTGTATGTTGAGTCTGTTACTACATCCAGAGGTCGCTCAATAATATTTGATATAGAATTTGGTTGTCTGTCAAGTCTATTACAAATTTGTCATAAAAGGTTCTGTAATTTTAGAATGTTGATTCAAACACGCATACAGTTTCTCACCTTCGTGAGGATCCAAATTTATAATTTCCTTCTGAGTATATTCGGGCATGGAGTAATATTTGGCGTCACTTCTGAATATTCTAGACCATTTTGTGAGCTAGGATGTCTACCACCCCTATGACAAAAGATATATTCTGGTGTGATCTGCAACATTTGATACACTTGCCAAATCTGTGTTGCTGGAAGAAGATATATACATCAAAAGAGGAGCATTTTCCAGGTGACTTGAACGTCCCTTCCAATTTACAACAATAAAGCAAAGAAATTCAACATACAAATCTTCAAGCAGGCCTTTCAACCAAACAGATGATCGAGTATAGGGAGAATACCAGTCACAACATACTTGATTTTTTTTTTGTCTCAGCTTTTGTTGGCTAACAAGATATTTTTCCCCCAAAGTTGACGTCACATAAAACCACTCCCTCATCTTTGAATTGGGCATGAATCACATCTCTAAGTTTTCTCAGATGTCAATGACCAGGAACATTACAAGGAAGGCACCTTAAACCCCAAGTTTTCAACGATAGAGGGAAATTAACATTTATCAAAGTATGGAATGTTGAATAAAAAGCTAATGCAGACAAGCCATATCTAGAAGAGACAAGTTATTCAAGAAGATGGGATAGATCTACCTGGCAACACCAATGAAGTCCAAGAACCTAAATTGATATTCAACACGTTGCTTTTAACTAGGAAATCATTTGATGATCAAGTTGAAATCTATAAAAGACTGTCTACATGCTTGATTCTTGTACATATTTGATACCAATTTTATAGAGTAGGACCAACATGTTACAGATATTGAACCAAAATACAAACTTTTATAGATTCATAACATGGATCATATGATCCTTGACTACACAGTTTACAAATGAAATCAGTGTTTTTCGTTCACAAGTTCCCGAAGGCGAGTGAAGAGGATACACACTGCTCTTACTCTAGATTCAGACTCTTGCATCCCCGATGATGTTAATGAAGACCCAAAGGCTTTATTTATATTAAAACTATAAGGTTGCCGATCATATTTTATAGGCGACTGTCAGTCTAAAAAGTAGATTCCTTTAAGTGGATGGGGCAGCTGGTGGACTCCAGCTATTATCTCGTCCCTTAGAGGTTCAGCCATATGGGGAACCATTCCAAATTTTACAGAAAGACACGAGATTCTAAACATATAAAATCAAACACAAAGTGGATTTCAACTGGAACCCACAGAACAATCGGGACACCACTGTCGGCCCGATAGACATGAATCTAAATATTACAAATTTGTAGGCCCATCATGCTTCCATTCTATTTATTATATTATGCATAGCAACTGAGTCAAAAGAATCTCCGTTGTCACTATGATCAGTGTCGTAGTTGATATGACTGGAGGGCAGTGATCCATAATGATCAGAAAATAGCGAGAAACCATTGAAGCACTTATAAAATGGAGATCCTTGCATGGCTGGGATCAAATATTCATCAAGAACACAAATATCCCCGTAGAAATTACTAGAAACTTTGTAGTTTTGGGGTTCAGTAGGTTCAGTTTTGATGTACAAAAGGTCACTTCCTTGGAAAGATAAATTAAACACGAACCACCCATTATGGTGTGTTGCTTCTTCAATTTCTGAACGTAACCAATGTTTGAATGCTTCTTTTCTACTTTCAAAGAATAAAACATCTCTGGGGCAGTATTTCCATAGTATGATGAATAACCAACCAGACCACCAGGCTTGATTCTAATGAAAGGTATCACAATCAAAGAGTATCCAACTTGAACCAGTGTATTTAACTTGGTTCATAATAGCACAATAATCAGCATAAGTCAAGCTCGGACTATATATGTATATGTATCTTTGTCCTTGCATAGGACCACTAGTTATATTTCCTCTGGATATTCTGGTGCTATGCATGAAATAACTGGAATTAGGTATGCAATGATTATAGGATTGGATCCATCTTTCTATGATCTCCTTACATGTAGGACTATTTTTTATACATTGTTCCATACAGATAAAACAATAAAAATATATACAATGATCACATAACAAAACCCATTTGTATCCTGGAGGTGCAGTAGGAGTGCATTGTGAGGAGGATGCCATCATCTTAATTTCTCGGACTTCTTGTGGGACTGGAGTTGCTTCTCTTGTAAGTAAATCTACAATACCATTATCTTTCCCTGGCTTCTACTGAATATCGAAATCGAAACCGTCAAGCCATAAAATCCATCTCAAAATCCTATCGTTACCTTGTTCAAGAAGGAACTGATTAGACAACATTCCATTCATATGCTTTAAATCTGTTCTAACTGTGAAATGAACAGTTTTTAAGAACAGTCTAAATATTTTGATTCCATTCTTTATGGCAATGATTTATTTATGAGATGAGGAGTATCTAGATTCTGCTTATGAAAAACATGCATAGGCATAAATGCAGACTTCTTCTTTCATAGGGATGCTTTTTTGTAATAATATTGTTGCCCATGTCTCATTAGAGGCATCAGTTTCAAGGATCAACGGTAACGAGACATTAGGTAGATGTAGCCTAGGAAGATCTTGGATCTTCTTCTTGATAATTTGTACAACCTTTGTCATGTTTTGATTATATGGGATTGTTCCTTTTAATCTTTTTTGCAAGCTTCGCACATCTTTGGCTTGATGGTCATAGAACTGGTGAATGTAATTAAGACTGCCAAGGAATCTTTGTAGTTGTTTAGTATCTAGAATTTCTTCAGGGAATTCTGATAGATTTTTCAAAACGTGTTCTTGAAGTTCAATGGCTCCTTGAGATAGTATCAATCCCAGATACTCAATCTTTGTTTTAGCCCAACAGAGTTTGGATCTACTTAGAACTAAGCCATGGTGAAACAAATGATCATATACTATTTTTAGGTGAGCAATATGAGACTTAATGTCTAAAGAACAAACCAACAAATCATCAATATAAACAATTACAAAGGACAAATGCTTTAAGATGTCATCCATTCGTTTTTTAAATTTGGAAGGTGCATTCTTCAATCCAAAAGGCATTACCTTCCACTGAAACTGACCATGGGGGACGACGAAAGCAGTTTTGTACCTGTCCTTTGGAGATATTCCAATCTACCAAAACCACTCTTTAAGTCAAACTTGTTGAAGACATTACAATTACTGATTTTCAAGAAAAGCATGTCTTTTGATGGTAGAGGAAATCTGATAGGTAATAGAGCATCATTGAGGGATCTATAATTTATAACCATTCTTGGTTTTCCTCTTTTCTTATCACTATGTTTGTTGACATAAAATGCATGGCATGCCTAAGGGTTGCGGCTAGATTCAATTAATCTTCTTTCCAGAAGTTCAACTATTTCTTTCTGACAATACTCTGTTTCTGTGGGCTCTATAATTTATAACCATTCTTGGTTTTCCTCTTTTCTTCTCACTTTGTTTGTTGACATAAAATGCAGGGCATGCCCAAGGGCTGCGGCTAGATTCAATTAATCTTCTTTCCAGAAGTTCAACTATTTCTTTCTGACAATACTTTGTTTTTGTGGGAGACATTTGATTAGCCGAAGCTTTATGAGGTTTAGCAGAATAGTCTTTTTTGTAAGGTAGGTCTACAAAATATTTCTCTCTAGTCTAGAAGGCATCAGGGTAATCTAAGGTACAATCTGTTTCGATCTTTTCCGTGATATCTTGAATAGACTGAAGACCATGCTTTTCAGCATTATTAACAATCTTTTGAATCTTTACTAACTTCTCAGCAGACCTTTCTAATTGTGGTATAGGTTTAGAATAACCCATCCTTGATTCATATGAATACTTTCTTGGAATAGAAATGGTTTTACCTAAAACAATAATCTGTACAAAGTTCTAGAAAATTGTAAATGGTAAACACCTATTTACAAAATCCCGTCCTAATAGGACATCGGCTCCAGTGTCAAAACAATATAAATTAACAGGAACTTTAACACCTTTCAAAACTATAGGAAAATCTAGAGCAAAAGACTGGATCTTTATTTCAGTCTTATTGACAGCTTTGAATGATATACTGATAGGCTGCCAGAAATATGAAGGAATTGCACCATACTTAGCACATGAATTCAAAGCACCAATATCTAATTGAGGATCTAGAGTATAAGTTAAATATCCAGATACTTTTATATCGATCTCAATGATCAACCTAACTTCAAACCCATTTAATTGATTTTGAGTAGTCGGTTATGAAGATTGATCTTTTGGAATCTATGGAGGATAGAATGCGTGTTCTTCTATTTCTTGCTCAAAAAGCTCATCCTTCTTTTTCTTTAAATAGTTTAGCTCTTCCTTTTCGAGATTTACATATCTCTTTGATCATAGCTTCTTTTTCTTTTATTGAAGTCTCTAACGTGCTAACTGTTTGATCCAATGAATTAACATTTTGCAATTCTTCTTCTTCTTCTTCTACGTCATCAAGCACTTTTACTGGGTGCTTGTTAGCATAGGATTTCCGTTGATGTAGGAAATTAGGCTCAGATCTGTGTGAAGAGTATTTTACTGGCTGAGGGTTACGTGGGATAAAAGCAGAATCAGGAGGTGAGTAATGTTGTACATTCACCATGCTTGGTTGCTGATAGATTTTAATTTTGGAATCAAGGGCTTGGATCTGGGCACGTAGTCGGTTAGCAATTTGGAATTGTCCAGGGGTTAACTGAGATATCCTTGATTGCAATGAAGATCTGCACTAAAGAAGGGATGGAATCTCTTCAAAGGTGGACATCATTTTCAGATCTAAAAAATTCAAACACTATGGTAAGTCGTCGGAATATGAGGAATCGGGGGAACTGAGTTGAGAAGGAGTCTCAGGTTCAGACTCTGTGAAGGAAAGGTATTCACCTTCTGAGCGGGTAGAAACTAAGTCCCATTCCGCTAGATCATAACTGGTGGTGAATAGATCCATAATTTTGTTTTGAAACTTAGTTTTATTATGCAAAGAACACTGTGAAGCCCAATGGCTAGGCTTTTTACAAATGTAGCACTTAGTGTGGCTAGATTGTGTAGGTTTACGCCTGCGCTTGAAATAGGCTTTACTTGGGAATGTGTTATGGCTGCGGGAACCAAATTTCTTTGGGAACTTACCTTTAGTTTGTCTAAAGGTTTTTTGGTGCTTACACTTAAAGCATCCACAATCAGATGTGAAATGATATGGACGTCCTTTCTTTGGTGAACAACCAAAGTGATATGTCTTAGCAAAAATATCACACACTAGAATCAAACACAAGTTGTTTCTTAACAGACTTGTTAGTTTTACGGTGAATACACTCTTTTTGGAGTGTAATGGTGATATGCTCATGCAATCCAGCTAATGATAAGTCATCTAAATCAACATCTAGCTGTTCTAGTATTTCTCTGACTAGAACATGTATTTTACCAGGCATTGCTGAGAGGTATTTTCTAAGATATGCAACATTGTCAGGATCAGGACACTGATAGAGAAGATCTTGCATCGTGCACAAAAATTCTGGAAGTTGGATAATATGGCATAACTTTTGACTCATATACATATTGGCATAATGATCAGAGTCAATCTTATAGCTACCATAAAATTCATGAACTACAGCCTTAACTAGTTCATCTACGGGGGTATCATGATTCATAATTTAGAGCTTATCTGATTCGGGAACTCTTTCCCACCAGAATCCTAAGTTTCCAGTGAAAACCCACATTAATCTTAAAGCCAATTCATTCCATGCTATACGATTTATGTAGAGCGATTTTTGGGTTTTAGCCCATGCATGCCATCTTTGAAAGATAATCATCATTTCATTCCTAGATTGACAGTTTAGATTAGATACAGGGGTTGGATCTATATTTTCCCTACTGAAACTAGCATGCTCATCAAAGTTTGCAGGATCGAATGGCACTTTCTTACTAGATCCATACTTTGCATTACACCATTTTTCCCAGGCAGTCTGGAAGGGATTTCCTGCTGCTTCATCTTCTGATGATCTTGGGCCAATAGAAGATTTCCCTTCTTCTAAACCTTTTATGCATGGTGTAGGAGAGGTTTTAAACAATGTTTTTTCAAACTGAGATATTTGGGACTTTACTAGGTCTAACTTTTTAGACGCTAGCAAGGCTATTTTGACTATTCTTGAATAAGAATTTGTTGAACTACTACTCAACTATTTTAATGTAAGTTGTTTTTGTTTATCAGTTGGGCCGAAGAACCTGAATGAGGTTTGTTCTTCTAGTTCAGAATAAATAATAGGAGGAGGCGAACTCTTCTCCTTGTTAAAAGCTTCTTTTATATCTTGAATGGCAGACTAGATGGTATCCAGTTTGTCTGAAAGTTGTCTTAATTGTTATACAAAAGTTTGTTGATGACTTTCAATAGATTCTAAATCTGAATGAATACCATTCACATGACCTTTAGTTTGCAAGACATCTTGAGCAAGGTCATCAAGATTTCGTTCTATACATATTGATTAGTAGTTGGAATAATTTTGCAACCTAATTAAGAAAGGTGACTTTTCTGCATCAATTTTCCTATACTGTACAAAATCAAGATCTGTTGCTAAGGAATTATTCTTGAACGCACGAGTGAAGTTTCCTAGTCCGAGATTCCTTTGAGGAAGAGGATAAGACTTTTCTTTGTCAGCTCTTGGTAGTGGATACTGCATCATATTAATTTGTCTTGGAGATGAGATTTGTAATCATTTAGGACAGTCGGAATGTTGTCCGAGATGATCAATATTAGATGAAAATGTTTGAAATGAAAGTGGATATTGTACAAGGCGTAGATATGAAATTGTGTGTTTCTCAGGGAGCTGAGTAGGTATGCAAGCTTTGTAGAATCTACACTTTGTGGTTTTGGTTTTATGATTTAAAAAATGGTTATCCAACTCGGATCTACCAGGAACCGATTTGTAGATAGGGTGTTGGATTGTCGAACCAAAAGAAGATGTGTGCAATCCTAATGACTTTCCGTCATAGGATTTTGTAGGTCTGTTATATATTCTACTACTATTAGATCTGCCAATTTTTAATACCGGAGTCCCTTGGAAGTTTGGTTCTATTGATAGATTTTGGGTCTCAGATGGATGGTATTTGGTTTAAAGAGCTTGGTAATCAGCTTTCCATTCATCTGTGATCGTTAGCTGAGAAAATCCAAGAGTTAATGGGGTGACATTTCTGGGACCAACCACCACGCTTTCAGAGGTAGCGCGCTTTAAGAGATTAGGATTGAGGGCATGCATTGTAGTGGAGACAAAACAGAGACAGGTTGTGGTATGCAACTGAGCAATTTCTGAGGGAGTTTCCATATCAAAACCTGATAATTGTATGTATTCTTGCAAAAGAGAGTAAATTAAAGGGTCAGTAAGAGAGACCTGGAATCAGGGAAGAACTGAGGACCATACAGGGCCATTATGAAGGGGTGCTTGAAAACCACCAATCAAAGCATCATTAAACTGGTTATGTCGAGAGTCTAAAACACAACAAAAAGCAGAGTATCTAATCCAGGGTGAACTAGAGGATTTATGCCAAACTGTAATAAACCAAGATGAACATATTTATAACCATGTTCAAGTCCCCAATCTATGTCATCTTGCTTAATAAGGGGTATTTGGTATACATTTTGTCCAAGTGATAGGGGCACATTAATAGAGCAATAACAGATTAGAGTGGTAGCTCTGAATTTAAACATAGACAAGTCATAAATCTTAGATGGTTCTATTTCTGGCATTGACCCATTGACATCTAGTTCAGACTCTTGGGCCAATAGACGAGTATTATACAGAGGATTAGAAGAACTAGAACTTAAGATCCGTTTAAGCCATGTGGGTTTCTTAAACTTGGCATCTGAAGATAGATCATAGGAGGGTTGACTATTGAGTTTGTGAGATTCCATGTTATACTACTGCAAATTTTGACAAGATATCAAAGATACAGGCAAGTAAATATAGCAGTTGGTAAGAATATCACTTACAATGGGAAAGAGATAATACGCAACACCTTACACCTTCACTGGCGTTCACTGGATGCTATATTCTGTCTCACATCAATGGTCGAAAACCATTCATAAGGAATGATTCACGTCATCTGCTATTTAGTATCTACACTTATCGTATCAATATCTTTCAAACACATGGCTCATACAAATGAATATGCAACGCAACAAATATCCACTAAAAATAAGATGATTTTATTTCTTCAAATCTGATTACAGACACATGGCCCTGATACCAATTTTACAGAGTAGGACCAACATGTTACAGATATTGAACCAAAATACAGACTTTTATAGATTCATAACATGGATCAGATGATCCTTGACTACACAGTTTACAAACGAGATCAATGTTTTTCGTTGACAAGTTCCCGAAGGCGAGTGAAGAGGATACACATTGTTCTTAATCTAGACTCAGACTCTTGCCTCTCATCCTTGATGATGTTAATGAAGACCCAGAGGCTTTATTTATATTAAAACTACAAGGTTTCCGATCATATTTTACAGGCAATTGTCGGTCTAAAAAGTAGATACCTTTAAGTGGATGGGGAAACTGGTGGACTCCAACTGTTTCTTGTCCCTTAAAGGCTCATCCATATGGGGACCCATTTCGACTTTTACGGAAAGACATGAGATTCTAAACATATCAAATCAAACACAAAGTGGAGTTCAATTGGAACCCACAGAACAATCGGGACACCACTGTCGGCCCGATAGACATGAATCTAAATATTACAAATTTGTAGGCTAATCATGCTTCCATTCTATTTATTATATTATGCATAGAAACTGAGTCAAAAGAATCCTCGTTGTCACTATGATCAGTGTCGTAGTTGATATGACTGGAGGACGGTGATCCATAATGATCATAAAATGGTGGGAAACCATTGAAGCACTTATAAAATGGAGATCCTTGCATGGTTGGGATCAAATATTCATAAAGAATGAAAATATCCCCGTAGAAATTACTGGAAACTTTGTAGTTTTGGGGTTCAGTAGGTTCAGTTTTGATGTACAAAAGGTCACTTCCTTGGGAAGATAAATTAAACATGAACCACCCATTATGGTGTGTTGCTTCTTCAATTTCTGAACGTAACCAATGTTTGAATGCTTCTTTGCTACTTTCAAAGAATAAAACATCTCTGGGGCAGTATTTCCATAGTATGATGAATAACCAACCAGACCACCAGGCCTGATTCTGATGAAAGGTATCACAATCAAAAAGTATCCAGCTTGAACTAGTATATTTAACTTGGTTCATAATAGCACAATAATCAACATAAGTCAAGTTGGGACTAAATATGTATATGTATCTCTGTCCTTGCATAGGACCACTAGTTATATTTCCTCTGGACATTCTGGTGCTATGCATGAAATAACTGGAATTAGGTATGCAATGATTATAGGACTGGATCCATCTTTCTAGGATCTCTTTACATGTAGGACTATTTTTTATACATTGTTCCATACAGATAAAACAATAACAATATATACAATGATCACATAACAAAACCCATTTGTTCCTAGAGGTGCAGTAGGAGTGCATTGTGAGGAGGATTCCATCATCTTAATTTCTCGAACTGCCTGTGGGTCTGGAGTTGCTTCTCTTGTAAGTAAATATGCAATACAATTATCTTTCCCTGGCTTGTACTAAATATCGAAATTGAAACCATCAAGCCATAACTCCATCTCAAAATCCTATTGTTACCATGTTCAAGAAGGCGTTGATTAGACAACATTCCTTTCATATTCTTTAAATCTGTTCTAACTGTGAAATGAATAGTTTTTAGGAACAGTCTAAATCTTTTGATTCCATTCTTTACAGCAAGGATTTCTTTATGAGATGAAGGGTATCTGGATTATGCTTCTGAAAAATAGGCAGAGGCATAAATTCAGACTTCTTCTTTCATAGGGTTGCTTTTTTGTAATAATATTGTTTCCCATGTCTCATTAGAGGCATCAGTTTCAAGGATCAATGGTAACGAGACATTAGGTAGATGTAGCCTAGGAAGATCTTGGATATTCTGCATGATAATTTGTACAACCTTTGTCATGTTTTGATTCCATGGGATTTTTCCTTTTAATATTTTTTGCAAGATTCACACATCTTTGGCTTGATGGTCATAGAACTGGCAAATGTAATTAAGACTTCCAAGGAATCTCTGTAGTTGTTTAGTATCTAGAATTTCTTCAGGGAATTCTGATAGCTTTTTCAAAACGTGTTCTTGAAGTTCAATGGCTCCTTGAGATAGTATCAGTCCCAGATACTCAATCTTTGTTTTAGCCCAACAGAGTTTGGATCTACTCAAGACTAATCCATGGCGAAACAAATGATCATATACTATTTTAAGGTGAGCAATATGAGACTTAATGTTTAAAGAACAAACCAACAAATCATCAATATAAACAATTACAAATGACAAATGCTTTAAGATGTCATCCATTTGTTTTTGAAACTCGGAAGGTGCATTATTCAATCCAAAAGGAATTACCTTCCACTAAAACTGATCATGGGGGACAACAATTGAATTTTTATGCCTGTCCTTTGGAGATATTCCAATATGCCAAAAACCACTCTTTAATTCAAACTCGTTGAAGACATTACAATTACTAATTTTCAAGAAAAGCATGTCTTTTGATGGTAGAGGAAATATGATAGGTAATAGAGCATCATTGGGGGATTTGTAATTTATAACCATTCTTGGTTTTCCTCTTTCCTTCTCATTATGTTTGTTGACATAAAATGCAGAGCATGCCCAAGGGCTGCGGCTAGATTCAATTAATCTTCTTTCCAGAAGTTCAACTATTTCTTTTTGACAATATTATGTTTATGTGGGAGACATTTGATTAGTCGAAGCTTTATGAGGTTTAGCAGAATAGTCTTCTTTGTAAGGTAGGTATACAAAATATTTCTCTCTAGTCGAGAAGGCATCAGGGTAATCTGAGGTACAATTTGTTTCGATCTTTTCCTTGATATCTTGAATAGACTGAAGACCATTCTTTTTCAGCATTATTAACAATCTTTTGAATCTTTGCTAGCTTCTCAAGAGACCTTTCTAATTGTGGTATAGGTTTAGCATAACCTATCCTTGATTCATATGAATACTTTCTTGGAATAGAAATGGTTTTACCTAAAATAGTAATCTATACAAAGTTTTGGCCAACTGTAAATAGTAAACACCTATTTACAAAATCTTGTCCTAATAGGACATCGACTCCAGTGTCAAAACAATATAAGTTAATAGGAACTTTAACACATTTCAAAACTATAGGAAAATCTGGAGCAAAAGACTGGATCTTTATTTCAGTCTTATTGACAGCTCTGAATGATATATTGATAGGCTGCCAGAAATATGAAGGAATTGCACCATACTTAGCACATGAATTCATAGCACCAGTATCTAATTGAGCATCTAGAGTATAAGTTAAATATCCAGATATTTTATATCGATCTCAATGATCAACCTATCTTCAAACCCATTTAATTAATTGTGAGTAGTTGGTTTTGAAGATTGATCTTTTGGAATCTGTGGAGAATAGAATGTGTGTTCTTCTATTTCTTTCTCAAAAAGCTCATCCTACTTTTTCGTTAAATAGTTTATCTCTTCCTTTTCGAGCTTTACAGGTTTCCAGATCTCTTTGATCATAGCTTCTTTTTCTTTTATTGAAGTCTCTAATGTGCTAATTGTTTGATACAATGAATTAACATTTTGAAATTCTTCTTCTTCTTCTTCTACATCATCAAGCACTTTTACTAGGTGCTTGTTAGCATAGGATTTTCACTGATGTATGAAATTAGGCTCAAATCTGTGTGAAGATTATTTTATTGGTTGAGGGTTACATGGGATAAAAGAATAATCAGGAGGTGATTAATGTTGTACATTCACCACGCTTGGTTGCTGATGGATTTTAATTTTGGAATCAAGGGCTTGGATCTGGGCACGTAGTCAGTTAGTAATTTGGAATTGTCCAGGGGTTAACTGGGTTTTAGCCCATGCATGCCATCTTTGAAAGATAATCTTCATTTCATTCCTAGATCGACATTTTATATTACATACAGGGGCTAGATCTATATTTTTCCTGTTGAAACTAGCATGCTCATCGGAGTTTGCAGGATCAAATGGCACTTTCTTGCTAGATCCATACTTTGCATTACACCATTTTTCCCAAGCAATCTGGAAGGGATTTTCTGCTGCTTCATCTTCTGATGATCTTGGGCCAATAGAAGATTGTCCTTCTTCTAAACCTTTTATGCATAGTGTAGGAGAGGTTTTAAACAATGTTTGTTCAAAGTAAGAGATTTGGGACTTCAGTAGGTCTAACTTTTCAGACACTAGCAAGGCTATTTCGACTATTCTTGAATAAGAATTTGTTGAACTACTACTCAATTGTTTTAATGTAAGTTGTTTTTGTTTATTAGTTGGGCCAAAGAACCTGAATGAGGTTTGTTCTTCTAGTTCAAAATAAAGAATAGGAGGAGGTGAACTCGTCTCTTTGTCAAAAGCTTCTTTTAGATCTTGAATGGCAGACTGGATGGTATCCAGTTTGTCTGAAAGTTGTCTTAATTGTTCTACAAAAGTCTGTTGATGACTTTCAATAGATTCTAAGTCTGAATGAATACCATTCACATGACCTTTATTTTGCAAGACATCTTGAGCAAGGTCATCAAGATTATGTGCTATACATACTGATTGGTAGTTGGAATAATTTTGCAACCTAATTAAGTTAGGTGACTTTCCTGCATCAATTTTTAATACCGGAGTCCCTTGGAAGTTTGGTTCTATTGTGTGTGATATTTTTGCTGAGACATATCACTTTGGTTGTTCACCAAAGAAAGGACATCCAGATCATTTCAAATCTGATTGTGGATGCTTTAAGGGTAAGCACCGAAAAACCTTTAGACAAACTAAAGGTAAGTTCCCAAAGAAATTTGGTTCGTGCAGCCATAACACATTCCCACGTAAAGCTTATTTCAAGCGCAGGCCTAAACCTACACAGTCTAGCCACACCAAGTGCTATTGAACCAAAATTATAAAATTATATATATATATATATATATATATTATTGCTTATGGGTTTCAACGAAATTTGTGAAATGAAAAACACGCTGCAAATTGGAATATGCTTTACATTTGGACCAAAAATAATCTATTAAGATATATTAATATGAATACTATTGGAATAAATATATTATTGCTTATGGGTTTCAATGAAATTTGCGAAACGAAAAACACCCTGCAAATTGGAAGATGCTTTACATTTGGACCAAAAATAATCTATTAAGATATATTAATATGAATACTATTGGAATAAATATAAACAAATTATCTTTAAACTTGAAGCTGTCTTTGTCAACCCCCAAGTATACTACATAGCTAAGACTAAATGCTCGTTTCTCCCTTTGTTTCCCCTTCTCTATACTTACCTGTTTTTCCCTTGTCTTCTTCCCCTCTATTATCCCTTTGCAGTTCTATATTTAGTCACATTTCTATGATCACGACTTCCTAGGTTAGTGGATTGGAAGATGCTCATATTCATCTATATCTTCACATCATGAGCCTGACCGACCACGGTCCCTTTCAATACTTAGCCAATTATCTCACCACCGGGTCCCGGGTCCCGGGTTTGCGCTATCGAACACTTATGCCCCCTGTTTCGTCATATACATCTTGCACCCAAAAAATTATGTGATCTGCAATTTATGCTTTTACTAGTGAGAACTCAGGTCCAGGGGTTCAAAAATATTGACATTAATAAATGAACAGTAGATGTTGTTATGTGAGATACTTAGCCCCTTTTCCCTTTTCTTCTTCTCATCTATTATCTCTTTTTCCCTTTTCGTCTTCTCATCTATTATCCCTTTTTCCTTTTTCTTCTTCTTGTCTATTATCCCTTTTTGGTTATATACTTAGTCACCTTTCTATGATCGC
This sequence comes from Picea engelmannii, assembly GCA_009831015.1. Lineage (NCBI taxonomy): Eukaryota > Viridiplantae > Streptophyta > Pinopsida > Pinales > Pinaceae > Picea > Picea engelmannii. The sequence goes on from ML806054.1 coordinate 269,554, forward strand.
GGGTTCCTGGGTTGGCGGACTGACAAATCTTCATCTCCATCTATATCCTCACATGACGAGTTCGATCGACTGTTGTTCCTTTCCATACTTAGCCAATTTTATGGTCGCATTTTTCAGGGTTGGCGCTATCAAACTCTGTTGCTTCTTGTTCTGTGATATACATCTTGCACTCAAAACTTCTATGATCTACAATTCCACCCCAGACTCCTCGAACTCACAAGATTCACTCTACCCGGGTTCACAAAAGTTTCAAAGCATCTATTGCTTTATTCCATCCCCACTACCTTCGTGCCCTTCCCAATGCACATTAATTATGGTTTTACTAGTGACAAATGAACACATTGGTACAAAACAATTGGCATTAACAAGCAAAAAACCTTGAGGACATCTCCCATTAACATGCATTAAACCGCCATTTCCATTACTCGGAACGATCGTTGTTCCTTTCTATACTTAGCCAAATTTTTCCACTTGTTCTGTGATATACATCTTGCACCCAAATATTATGTGATCTACAATTCCACCCCAGGCTTCTCCAACTCCCAAGCTTCACTTTACCCGGGTTCATAAAAAATTTCAAACCATTTATGGCTCCCTTCCATCCCCGCCACATCTGTGCCCTTCCCAATGCACATTAATTAATTCGGCCTCTAGATTAAATTCCATTCTTTCGTGACCTACAAACAACACCCAAACCTCCGCGATATACAAATTGACTGCCAAACTCCCACATCGGCCCCTCTTCCGTGTTACACATTATGCATTCAAATGTTCATAGCGATACAATTTGACCATCGGGGCCTCGTGTCTTTTGGGGAAACCTTTTCACCCTATTTTGGATCCTCGAGTTGGCGGTTTCACGAAATCTCAAATTCCTAGTCACTGTTTCCTGTGCCGACCACATTCGTACTTATTTCCAAATATGCAAAAAAAAAGGTTTAATGCTAAGATTTCATCATGCAATAATCGTAAATATCATCATTAATAAGCAAAATCCTCGAGGAGATAGTCACACTAACTATCCCTACACAACTTGTCTAGAAACATGCAGAAAAGATCTTGCCAGGTAATGGGAAAGCTATTACAAATTTCAATATATTAGCGAAAACAAGTCTGGGCTACCATTTCCCTATTTCATACTTAGACACTTTTTCGACTGGGGGTTCCCAAACTGAAGGGCTCAAAATTGTGTTTCATATCTTCCGCAACTTGCAAACAATACCTGGAGTTCTGTGATATACAATTTGTCCATTGGAATGACCCGTCATGAGCCCGACCGTCCACCGTTCCTTTCAATACTTAGCTTCAAGTTGGTTGTATGTTCATGATGTGGTACATTTCCATGGTTTCACATGCTACAACCATTGTGTATCGAGTATGGCCTGTCATTTCCCTATTCCATACTTAGACACTTTTTCGATTGTGGGTTCCCCGACTGGCGGGCTCAAGATTGTGTTTCCAATGTTCTGCGACTAGCAAACAACACTCAGAGTTCCGCGATATACAATTTGTCCACAGGAATGCACCATCATGCCCTCTTCTGTGTTACACATTCTACGGTCAACACTTCTGAGAGATACAATTTGACCCTTGGGACTTCACCTCTGTTGGTTGTATCTTGTAGCCCTATTTTGAGGCTCGACCGACCGCTTTCGATAATTTTTCATTCTTTAATTGTTGTTCCCTGTCCCCGCCACCTTCATACTTATTTATGGATATGAAATTAGTAATATTTAATGATAACACTTCTTCATGCAGGAACCTTAAACATGTCATTAATGAGCGAAAGGATCGAGGAGATCTCCCACACTTCTGCCATATACAAATTGACCGTCGGACTCCCACATCATCCCCTCTTCCAAGGTACACATTTCGCACTTAAAAGTTCTGAGACATACAATTCGACCCTTGGAAAGTCACGTCTCTTGGGGAACCATTGTCACACTAGTTTGAATCCCATCCAACCGCTTTCCATACTTTCCCATTTCATGGAATCTCTTTCGTGGATCCTCGAGTTGGTGGGTTCACGAAATCTCCAATTCTTGGTCATTGTTTACTGTGCCCGCCAACTTCACACTTCTTTCAAAGTATGCAATGACCAAGGTTTAATGCTAACATTTCATTATGAAACAACTGTACAGACCATCATTAAAAAGAAAAAGGCTCAACGATATAGTCACATTGACTACCTCTATAGAACTTGCCCAGAAAGATGCAGAAAAGATCTTGCCAGGTAATGGGATATCTATTACAAATTTCAATATATTAGCAAAAACGGGTCTGGCCTACCATTTCCCTATTCCATACTTAAGACACTTTTTTGATTGCGGGTTCCCGGACAGGCGAGCTCGTGATTTCTCTTCCATTGTTTTGTGGCCTGCAAACAGTACCCGTAGTTCTGCGATATACAAATTGACCTCTAGACTGTCCCATCATGCCCTCTTCTGTGTTATGCGTTTTGCACTAAAAAAAAATTGAGACATACAATTTGACCCTCGGGTCCTCACCTCTAATGGTTGTACCTTCTAACCCTATTTTGAAGCTCACCCGACCGCTTTTGATAATTATCCACTCCTTAATTTCTCTTTCTCGTCGTCATGACCTTCGTACTTCTTTCTAAATATGCAATTACTAACCTTTGATGTTAATAACTCATCATGCAAGAAGCGTCAACATTGTCATTAATGAGCGAAACACTCGAGGACATCTCCCATTAATACACATTAAAACAAGATCTGCAGAGAGTTATATTATCCCTTCCAATTTTTCATCTCAAACAACATGGATTGTCTTTCGCGGGTCTTCATGTTGGCGCATTCATGAAATCTCCAATCTTTAATTTCTCTTCATCGTACCCACCATCTTCACACTTATAGGTATGAAATTAATAGTCTTTAATGCTAACAATGCATCATGCAACAACCGTCGAGATTTTCATTAATGAGCGAAAGGCTCAAGGAGATCTCCCATTCACACACATTGGACCAAGATTTGCGGAGGGTTATATTATCCCTTCCAACTCTTCATTTCAAACATTGTCTGCAGCAAACGAACTTTCTCGTAAACTTATGGTAGCAGCTCGACAACAGTTCTGTGGAAATACAGTGAATATCTTTGGACTTGAGGACCATAACTTCCAGTTGTCTAGGGAATACTCTTATTATTCATCTTGTTTCACCCAAAATGAAGTGATTTGGACCTCTGGAATCGCCCATGCAGGTGACGTCACTGAGTTTTTTGACTGTAAGGAGATGGTCTCTTGGTGCGCCGAAAAATATATTTCAAGCCAAAGAATTATTCCACTGCGCGAGCATTCTCTTTTTTCTTTTTCACCTCAAGTCTTCCACAAGATGTTAAGATTGTCGGAGCCAACATTAGCCTTCAGAGGACAAGACTACAAAAATTTCCTAGAAAAACATGATAACGGGTTGGACCTCATACCCGAGTTCCTCGAAGACCCGACAACAGTTCCTGAAGATATCACAAAGTTGCAGGTTAGTTCCTTTAGAAATCCATTCCGGGAAATTGCTTGGTTGTTTACAAGAATAACGGGATAGGAATCCATGACAAGCATTTCCTGCATAGTTCTTTATATTTTGTATTTCATAGTCAAGGAACAATCCATTTTTTATTGGGGGAAGCCAATTTCCATTGAAATGTGTTCCCAATTGTCACGATTCAAAGAAGACAATAAATTTTATATGTCATCCTACTTTATTTTCACGATAGCACATTGTTGTTCGTTTCCAAAACTGTCTCTTTCCAAGAAGATAAACTATGAATTCGACCCAGTAACATTCTGGTACCAGGACTTGTGGAGGCACAAGGCCTCCTAATGTTTTTATGAGATTTTTAATGACTTTGTCTCATTTTTCAAATATTTATTGTTAGGAAAGGATGCTCCTCGGATGTCTGGCCAAGAAACCAAGTTTTTGGATAGGAAGGAGACACTTGAACAAAAGGAAAATTACAGTGTAATAATGATCTTTGGCTCCAAGGAAAATCCTTCTTTCCTTCCATGTCACATCACGGACAAGATGTTTGTTACAGAAATAGCAAGGCAATACAACTATCGGTTGCATTTTCCATGGAAAGAGAAAAAAATAGTTCATTCCTTTGCTCTGGAAATTCGGGGATTTCGTGTTCAGAAACATCAACAATATTGACGAATTTGCAGGCCATTTCAAGAACTTGCACCTAAAATATGTTGAAAGGCTAACAGGGTTCGACCCTAATGGGATTTTTTGAGAACATTTACTAGTAGTTGGATTTAGCATCTCTTTTATCCATACATGCATGACCAAATACATTGACAGTGAGGACAACACTCCTTCTCCTAATGATGGCAACGTAGAGACATTGCAAAGCGCAACTGAATTGTATAGAAAAGAGGGAAAAGGCTTCGATGAGAAGAGTGTCCATTCCCGGTCCAACACTCCCAAGAGCATGACATCACAGAGCATCGCTTCAATGGCTCACCCCAGTAAGAAAGAAACCCAGAAATCTTCAAACATAGGAGGAGATAAGAACCCTCCTCGCAGAAAAATTGATAGTTCTCACAAGATTCCAGTGACGAAGAAGAGAAAAAACATCGTAGGGCAGGCGAAAGAGCCCGACACTGAAAGTGAGAACATGCAACTTGAAACTGTTGTGGATGGTGTGTTCTGAAAAGTTGATCTGGCCACGGACGCAATGCACCATAGTTTGACAATGGAAATAGCTGACATAGAATTTTTTTACGAAGATGAATCCTTCGTATTCAAGAGCATTGTTTTTGACAACGAATCTAAAAATTTAATTATTGAAAAGACAGATGTAACAAACAAGAAAGGGAAATCTCGTTCAGAGATTAACCTTAGGAAAATGCAGTCATCCCAAATCTCTCAATTTCACCATGCAACTGCATATGCTATTAATGATTCCATTGGAGGAATTGAAGTGGAGAATGCCAGATTGAACGACTGAATCAAGGAATTGGAGGAGGCTTTGATTCTTACCCCATTGTTTGCTATTCCTTTAGAAAAAACCATGCATATCACCCCTGCAGCCAAGTTAAAAGGATCCTCCAACCTCCTCACATCCTATAGAGGCTATGTAGAGAAGAATATTAAGAAAATAATGTACCTAATTATTGAAGCCTCAGAAACATCACAAAATATAGATTCCTTTCGAATGAGGGAAAATTATTTTCATGAACATTTGCAGGAGAATTTAAAAAATGAAGAACGTTTCTATCTACAGACGGTGATCCCTTTTGACAACCATGTCATCAACATCTCAGACCTGAAAAGAAGACAAGAGGATATTCCCTCCCCAAACCGGATCAAACAATTAAAAGGATGTTGGAAATAGAAAGTTAAGAACCTACACCTCATTGTCGAATCATGTGAACATGCCATATCAGAGAAAGAAAAATTATTCAGAAATATGACCCAAATAGACTTAGCCGGAAGTACCAACGAGGTTCAAGACCCAAACTTAATCCTTAACTCATTGTCCTTAACCAAGCAAGCCTTCGATGAACAAGTTGATATTTTAAAGGGGTTGTCTTTAGAAAAGTTTTACGGCATCCTTGAATATGGTCAAGATGACGTCGAGAACTGGCTAGTGGACTATTTGGCACACAATGAAAAAATTGAAAAGGGTTTGTATAGTATTTACATCGATCTAAGGAAATTAGAAAACAAGCTTTTCAACATATAAATTTGGGATGAAATCAACGTGGCCCCCATGAGAAGCTACATTGAAGAATGGATCCAAAGGAGAATGGACAAGCTCACCGATGAAGGGAAACAACCGGTTGGCACGATTCTAGTGGTCGTCGACGAGAGAAACAAAAAGACATCGGATTCATAGTAAGTATATATTGATCACATCTTTATACTGATCACATATTGCTTTCTTTATCAATACAATTATTCTTTCTCTTTAAATAGAAATCTCTAACCAAAGACTCATAACTTCCAATTTCTTCTCTTAAGGTCTTCCTCTCTATCACCGCGCACTTCTTATTTCTACAATCCTATTTCTTGTACTTATTTATTTTATGGTCATCAGGAGCCCCAATCCCAATCTATATGACAAATTCATTTAAATTTCCAGAAACATGTAACAGATACCAGAAATATGTAACAGACATTATAATTTTTTGATAAATTTCAAAGAAAACTAATTCAGGAACAATTTCGACGGTGCCTTGTGGGCTTCTTTCAGAATGCTAAAAAAAATTTCTTCAACTATGTTGGATGCCGGGAAATTGTGTTTATCATATTTGAATGTTTAATGTGTGTGATTCCTGATCCTTTTTCCAGAAACATTTATTTAAAAAAATAAAAAAATACTACTATCCTTTTTTATTGCTTCAAGTCATTACGACGAAATTTTCTAAGTCCCATATTTGAACTATACACGCCCCAGAAAAAAAAATTATGATTAACTAATTTGGGAGGTTCTTCGGGGGTCATCTACCAGCGCGATGTCTTATGGCTAGCGTGTGACACACTGGCACAAGTCATCTTCTACATGGATACCACATGTACTTCAAGTTTCTTCCCATGTGTCTTTGTTGCTTCGGGTTTCTATTTCTCCCTCGGTCCCGCCATAGCAGTGCATTTATTCCCATTCCAACCTGGCAGGGACTACGCTGCCATGCAACACTTGTTTTTTAAGAATTCAAATCACATGCTTACAACACAGGTTAGTTGTCCAATATAGAAATGATTAACATTAATTGAATAACATCAAACTAAGTGAACGTTGCAATAACACTTGAAACATATTCACCAATCAAATTTAAGAAAACAAATAATTTTATTATATTAAAAATTATAAATATTTATTTACTATGTTCAACATTATATTTTCATACCAAATTTTAAGTCAAAGGAATATTAATATGTAGTCAAAGTGAAAATTGAATACTCTATCCCTGTTGCGCGACAATGATAATAATGCAAAATAAAATTTATCAAAAATTTAAATAGAGAGGAAAAAGAGGAGAAATAAATGAAAAAAGAAAAATAATAATAGGAGAGAAAAGATTGAAGAATGAAAAATGAAAGGTGGAGCCAATTGGCCTACCCATTACCCTAGCTCCCCCTATTTATTTTTGTATTTTCACTCTCAAAGGGTCGTTTCGCCAAGGAAGGGACATAGAGAGCCAAGAATTGGATTGTAACTAGAGATTGTCAAAATGAAAGCTGAAAAACTATTCAAAGTTGGTTTTACCACTTGGGTTTCCAAGGTAAATATCATGTATTTGTATTTGGATTTCTGTGATGTTGTGGATTAATCCCTATGTGTGAAATGTTTCTCTTATTTTGTTTTAATGTGATGGTTTGAATGTGTTAATGGTGACAATTAAGAATGACCAATTTTAATTATGTTAGTATGATTCAGAAAACCATTTTCCATTATCAATTAGTTAATGCCAACAACTCTGAGTTACCCACCATCCATTTTAATCTGAGATGTGAGATTAAGTGTTGTCATGAGATAGATGTAATTATCATGCTGAATTTCTAAATTTAATTCAAAGAACAACAAAATTCATATTTTAGTTGAGAATTTATCTTCTGGATAAAACTGTGTGAGTGCACTACTACATTTGTACCCAAAATCCAATGGAAAATTTGTTTGAAATTTGAAAATTATGCATCTATAATCTAACAACATTAGTTTTTTTTAAGCGTCGATGGCACGTCGTCGGATATGCAAAAAAAAAAAAATCATTTGTCAGTTCGTTGACATATCCCCATCGAAGATCAATGTCGGTTAACCGCCTCTTGAAGACGTCAGATCTATGGAAGGGTCGTCGATGATTTGACCCCAACAGTCATCAGATCCATGGCAGTGCTTTCAATTATTCGACCCCTACATTCGTCAGATATATGGCCTAGTGGTTGGAGGATTCCCTTCTGGATGACGCTAATCTGACGCCTATATACCTATAACACATCTGTCGGATGCATGCTCATTGGAGTTGAATATCCGACGGGTCTAATTTTTTTTTAAAATAAAATAAAATACCTATAATAGTGATATACCCATGGATATATCCCTATATACCTTTTCCAAGTGGAGTTGTTGCAGATTTATAATTGCCATTTTAATCTATGTATTACCTCTCGTGTATATTTTGGGACATAAATATGTTTTTTTTACCATATCTGTGCTCCTAAAAAATAATGAAGTATTCCCTTATTTCTCCTTATAATGGCTACATGTAGCTAAAGTCTTAATTTCTCAATCATTCATGTGATATTACATTGGCTAGCTCAACAAAGGGACTTATCAACCATGTTATTTTGAGTGTTCAGGGATACAAACCCAAGGAATTCACTATGTAGATTAATTTGAACACTTCCAATATGTGGGGTATTGTGAAATCAATTGTTGATCTCATTCTAAAACTGAATGAAGGAAAATATGTGTTTGTTAAATATCCTTCAAAGCCTCAGGTGAGAATATATGAGGTTCCTACCGATGCATTTGAGAATTATTATGTGGAGGAACCTCTTCCCGAGGAAGAGAAGGTGCCCCCTCCAATAGAGGAAGAAATTGTTGCTAATCCAGATGAAGAGAAGGATGTTGATGCATATGTGTAGGAGAGAGTCCATTGGCATGGTGGTTTTATTTTTAAGATACTCTCGAGGTTTTGTTTTTTCAATACATGTCTTTAGTAGTAGAAATGTTCAAGGTAGTAATTAATAGGATGCATATGTGATCTCTTGAGTACTTGTCTTTGTTGAATGGAGCTAAGACAAAAAAAAAATGCAAGCTTAAGCTGCAAAAACATTTAACATATATGTTGTTTTGCTGCAAGGTTAATGCAAGCTACTTTTGTGAGTGCATGTCAACTGCGCTATTGGACAGACCTAGTTTAAGGGATCAAAATTTTGTGTTTAAGCCACTCTTTTTCATTTCCCAAACACACTGCAATTCTTTTCCCAAAGCTCAAGTTGTTGTTAGGACAACGACACCTCGTTGTAAATCTCAGTATACATTTCATATTTTCTTGATGCTTTCATGTTGTCCAAAGAGCTCAGAGACCTTGCAAATTTCAGAGTTTCTTGATGCTTTCAACATTTCTTAGTAAGGAACTTTTTATAACATTTTTGAAATTTGAAAAAAAAATTAAGGAGGAGTCAAGTAAACGAAGTGACCACATGAGTGTTAAGAGAAGTTGACTTCATTACTTTGAAAAGGTCAACTATATCTCTTTATATCAAGGCCACAACATACAAATCAAGTGAATGACATGTGATTGAAAATCCCAGGTACATAATTATACCTCACAACAAATCCAAATATGTGAAAGGGAAACCTGATGCAAATCTTAGATACCACACTGATAAATGGTTGGAAATCGAGCTAACTCTTAAATTATTTTGTTCCACTGAGGTATGAATGCTTTCAGGTTGGTTCCCTGGTAAATTATTAAGTATAATTTATAGTGTTTTATAACCAATGCATATGGAGATCTTGGTAGATAACCTTCACTTCAAAACATTTATAATGTCTTTCGAGATTGTTTATAGCATTGTCATGTGGACCTTTGCAAATTTCATCGATACTAGAGAATGTTTATTATAGGTAAAAAAAACACAATTTTTCATGGAGCATCATTGGCCCAAGCCATGACCTTAGTTATTCATGTGGACCTCAATAAATCAAGTTGATACCAAAGAATGTTTTCATAGCTCTAGAAAAAATATTTGTTCATAGAAGATGGGTTGACAAGCTATCATGGTGAACAACTGACAGTAAATACCTACCAATAGTAAATTGTAGGCAATATGAAGTAGGTAACTAGACACAACAAGAGAAAATATTTGTAGTAAAAATTAATCTAGAAAAAATAGTTGTTTATAGAATATGGGTTGACAAGCTATCATGGTGAAAACCCCACAGTAAAATCCTACCAATAGTAAATGGTAGGCAATATGAAGTAGGTAACTAGGAAAAACACGAGAAATATTTATAGTAAATATTATATAGGCACAATAGAAGATAACCATATAAAACATAACTAACTAGCTTGATCATAACCACTAGCTTTGGTCTTCTCCGTAGTAAGTATATATTTCATTTGCAGGTTAATGAGTGAGGAGATGTCCTTTTGAAGTATCGTCAAGTCCTCCATGATGGGTTATAGAGTCAACTCCAAGAATTTCAACATGTCATACACTAGGTCATGATGTTTCCTTTGCGCATCAATTCCAACATCCATGAATTTCTTGGTATGCCAATGCTTTTTTAGGACCTCCTTGAAGAGTTTATTCCTTCTTATTATGTGATCACAATCCAAAAAGTGGGAAATAGAAATGTTCCTCTTCATTTGAGCCAAACCCTCTCCTCTTGAATCGTTTGACTCCCTTGTAGGATTCAATAGCCTCACGATTGTGAAATTAAGAAAGGTGAAACTCTATATTTATCTCAATAAACATCGAGGGAACGACTATGTTAAATATCTAAGAGTAATCCCCATCAAAAAAAAAATTATGCACAAAGGATCTTGAATCCAAAGACATTGATATTACCTCCTCATCCTTGTGTTTCCTTGGCCTTCCCACTAGCTTTTTTGGAATCCTTTAAGCATTGGTCTATGATAACATAGTGCCTCGGGGGGATTTCTCTCTACCACTATTGTCTTCCTTCTCACATAAGAAAATTAGGTTGGTGTGATCCATGCTTTTAAAAGTTGGATCTCAATGCAAATAAATCAAGTTGGGAAGGAAGGCATGATGACCTTCTTCAGATTGATCAAAATGGAATGCTTAAGGGGGTTGAGATTCTTGGTGAAGTATATCCTTCCTAAATACATTAACATGATGGAAGAATTCTCACCATTCCTAGCCATTATTCCTGCTAACAACCACCCTCCCAAACGTAGGTGAGAAAACATCATCAACTTGAATCTAGTTGATTCCATCATTCTAATTTCAACATGTGAGGTTGGGGACATGTGCAGTTTTTCCATCATAATGTCTGCCATCGCTCCTTTTTGGATTGCCCGTGGCTTTGGATACACAAACTATCATTGGATTTATTTCCAATGTGAAGGTTTTCTAAATCAATTTGGACAATAATGAAAAGTGAATGATGGTAATAACCTTATGACATATCATTAAAGGTTTTAATCATTAATTGTTGCAAAGATTTTAATCATTAATTGTTGCAACATAAATACATATGTGTGTAGTGGAGTCCACGTCCCTTAACTTGAACCCTACTCAGTCATACATTGTTTAGTAACATTCTCTAATGTGGAACACAAAAAAAAATGAGATAAATTTGATGATCAAGATTATACATTGATGTTTGTTGATTGGGATTCCCCCCACACACAACCCCATTGGATTTCATAAAAAGTGATTTGAATGGTATGATATCCCCTACTATGAGAGGGTTCTACAAGTTCATTGAAATGCCTACAAAATGTTGGACTTAAAATACACTCCACCTTAACCTAAATGAAAGAACATAACATATTCAGATTCAAAACACCACATTAAACAAGTTTATAGTGTGAGCAACATATACATGACACGTGAACATTAACATTAAGAGAAGGCAATCAAATATATGATGAACATATATTTATGTGGGAAACAATCCAAATATTGGGAGGAAAATTCATGACAAAAATACAAAGTACATATCTTATTAACTATAGAATCCAAGTACATCCATAGTGTTTTTTGTCTAAAACCCAATACACGTTTTTTACATACAATAACAATGAGAGAGAGAGAGAGAGAGAGAGAGAGAGAGAGAGAGAGATTCAAAATGCAATCAAAGGGGACATAATGATAATATGAAAGATCATACAATGATATAGAAAAATATGTTAATATCTTAGCACCCCCAATATATCCTTCCTATTATAGGTGGAGGAAAGGTTGACAAACTCAACCTTGATTGTACATTGAGGGATTGATTGATAGATTAATCCCCGATCCCTCTTTTTTATGTTTAATTTAATATTATTTCCAGGGTTTTTTTTATGCCCAATATTGCTGTTGAGTCTTTCAAGCCATAGTTGAACTAGAGGAGTGGGAGGAGGAGAAAAACTAGCTCCAAGTACCATACACTCAATACAATATAAACCTTTCTCTACCCTACAATACAAACCACCTCACTATAGGAAAGTTTTGTCAACACTTTTTTTACGAAGAACGACATGATATTATAAAGAATAGTTCTAATCTTTGTCATTGTATGTGACGACACGGCCAATCTCTATCATTGTATGTATGCATCATCAAGGTGCGCCATGGGATAGAAGTTGTCTTTCAAGGTTGTCTTAAATTCTTCCCTCATGGTGATGGACCATTGTGCTTATTCTATCTGGTGGGTAGACTATCGCCACCATAAGATTTCATTTTCATCAAATTTGAGAGATACAACAACATGAACTTATTAAAACTATTGAAATCAATGAAGATCCTTGTAGAGGATCTCATCAGTCAATTGAATCTAATGAAATTTCCTCTTAAGTGGATGTTAATCATACACTACCAAATTCTCAATATACTCCAAATTCAATTAAAAAAATGAAAATCCAAATGCACAATGATATTATTCCTAGAGATATTAATAGAGAGGGGGATGATTTTATGAAACGAACTACATTTAGTGAAAGTTTTTCTAAGCCGTGATGTCTTTCATGTATCTTGTTTCAAAAATAAGTGGGGGAGTGAGATGGTTATTCAAATAGAGATTCATATCACAAATGAAGATGGTAAGATCATTTTGAAACTTGAGGTGAATTTGAAGAACCTTTTTATAAGACAAATCATTGAGTACAAGATCAAATGGAGGGGCCTCCTAAAAGAGGAATCCATAAGGAGAGTCATATGCATTTTCTCATAAATACCCAAATTTGCAGATATTGTAGGGTTCCCTCTTGGTTAGCCATTAACTTGGATAAAAATCCCTCTTATATTTTCATGTTTTGTACATAATATTTCTTTAGCATAACTAGTTGGTGGACTCATACTCGCATCAACAAAATTTCTAAGAATAGTTACTGGAGTTAGTGGGTGATGAAAGGATAGTTGTGGATATAAGTGTTGGCATACCTAAATTTTGGGTGCACGTGCCCAGCAATGTTTTAAAAGAATCCTAGTTGTTATGATTTTATTCTCAATGTGGTAAATATCCTACAACTATTACATATAACTGCAAATGTACCATGTGCCATAGTAGGCTATATATTTGAATGCATCTCGGGTACCAATGCTTCAAGTACCCCATAGTCTAGGTAAGACAACCCTAGTAATACTTATAGGTCATATCCCTTTTAGAAAAAAAAATTGACATATAATTCTATGTACTACCTACATTGTGGGACAATTTATAGCTAGAGAAATGTGCAACATGAAATTGGACATTACACTCTTAGGTCTGGTGATATCAAATGTAGGTATTTCCATTTGATTAATGGTGACATGACATATTTAGAAAACCAACATATTAGTCATGTAAAACATTTCATCAATTTGATAGATGATAGAAAAACTTTCCCAACAACATTTAGCAACCCAAAAAATGAAGTCCTTGTCTCAATATCACAACATTATCTTCTAGTAAAACATACAAAAACATTTAGAAAATTGTATTGTCCACTTTTGTGATATTTTACAAAAATATGTTGGTCATGACAAATATAACCAGTGTCAATGAAAAATAATTTGATCAACAATTCTTCTAATATTTGTTCATAAAATAAATTAAATGATATTCATTTCTCCCAAAATAAAAAACAATAAGCATGAAAAATATTAGCCCCCAATTATTAGAATTTCTTGCTTTTAACTAACCTCATTAGCATTCATGTTACTTTGAGTCCCTCTACGAGTTTTCCAAATGACCAAATGGAAATGATGATTCAACTTTCCTTCGACAACTTCTTGAGTAGCTTGTATTATTGCTCTCCCAATATTCGGGTCAAGACCATAATCCATATTAACCTGCACTAGTAGAAGTTAAGAATTTAGGAATGATAATGATGAGTTCTGTCAAACAATAAAATGGTTTATATTGGGCATATTTCACTGAACTTTAAATAATTACAAACCTTATAAATGGCTAAGCAAAATCAGATAATGTTGCACAAAACATGCAACTTTGAATTGATTAAAAGTGAATGTAGGTCAATTGAAGTAGGATATTAGTTCCAAAAAAATAGTATATTAAAATATATGGGGATTTGGAATCAAATATGATCCTTTCATTTTAGCACCAATTATAAACTCAAACCCGTATCATTAATATTTTTCTTTTTGTTCATAAGGATCTCTCAAATTTCTTATTCTTGTTGGTTTTCAAGCTTAAACAGATAACAATAATTCATAGTAGTGTTCTTTAACCTTTAACAAATAAACTAAAGCATAAGAAGCATTGGAAGAATAACATTCACAGTGTAGACAAGTATTTATCCTGGGAAACCCTCAAGGGGAAGAAACCCAACACACTTCTTGTGATATATTATCAGTCAAACAAGTACAATGACAATATAAGACTTTTCTAGAAAGAGAGAGATAAGACAATAGCACTAAGACAATAGCTCTTACTGATGTTTTTGTGTCTTCAACTTTCTTTGAGCCTCTACCTAGATCTACCCTTAGACCTATAGCTTTTTTTATAGTTGTTGTTGTGCCAAATCTTCCCTTTAAGACTGACTCGGAACTGCCCTTAAGGTTTCCTCAGAACATGAAAAATGTATGCCTCATAATTGAGATATCAACCCTAAAAAAAAACTTATTAGTTGTTGTCTAGAACAACCTTTAGTTGTTGTCCAGAATCACCCTTTAGTTTTTGTTCAGAACAACCTTTAGTTATTGTCCAGAATCTCCCTTTAGTTGTTGTCCATAACATAGATATAGGTGTTTAGAACAAACATATAAATGTTTCCCATAATAGATATATACTTTGTCTCATAATATAGATATACTCTGCCTCATAATAGAGATATACTCTGCCTCATAATAGTCCTAGCTACTCCAACATAATAGACTTGGTTGCTCCCTCAAAATAGACCTAGTTGCACCCTCAGAAGTAGGTGAAATGATATGAAGTGACGGGATCCTCCCCTTCTCTTATATATGATAGACTTTAGGCTAGGTTATTTAGGTTAGGGCCCACCCCCTAAGTTAGGACCGACCTAGGTTGGGTTAGGTGGTCGACTTACCCAGGTCAGTTAGACGATGGCAGTTAGGAGGAGGCCTGCTTATAAGGGGAATGCATGGAGATTTACTTGGAGGGTTGCTTGGAAAAGGGCTACTTGGAAAAATATCCTTTGTAGCTTCTTAAATTTCAACAATTATATGGGACACTTATGCAAAAGATTGTTTGTAATGTTGTTAACTTGCCATCATAAGGGGGGAAATGATACTTATATAATAGACTTATGCCAAACCCATTGCTAAGACAAGTTATCAATACAAAAATGTTATAAGCTACTATGCTTTAGATAGTAACCATTGAGGATACTAAAAATATGATTGTATAAACAAACCATCTATGTTGCATCTGTCAAAATACTACATTTAGCATTGAGATTAATAGGTTAAAATCAAGAGTATAAAATCAACTTTGTATGTGTCAAAACTCATGCCAATCTAGAAATCTTGGAAGATATAAAGCTAGGTAAGTCTATGTTGTCCTCTTAAATGATTTAAAATTGAAAATAAAAGAAGTTTTTAAATACACCTTAGCAACACATTTTTTAAGAACACCAAATGATTGTATAATTTGGTCAAGCATCTGCTCATGCTCTCCACCAATTTCAAAATTTTGTAGTGATCGTTGAGTTTGTGCGCCCCATAATATATGAAACCAAAGTAAAAATCCGAAGTAAATAGAGATTAGAAACACCTCCCACTGATTTATATAAAAGAGTTTTTGTTGCACTGTAAACATGTTGAGATTTCCAAAATATACATGAACAATTTCAAGCAAGGCATTGCAAAAGACAACCATATAACAACC
>ML806054.1:302014-312088 GCA_009831015.1 Picea engelmannii
CATCAACCATGCACCAACCTGTACCATAAACAAGTGCAACCAACCATGTACCAAGTATGTACCAATCATGTGTCAACTACTCATCAACTATGACTCATCAATATGTACCAACATCATCAACTATACACCTCATGTATGTGCCACTCATCAACTACTTGTCTCAACCATGTACCCAACTTGTACCTCAACCAAAATCCCTCATCAATTTCATCATCCAAATATGATTTATAACTCTGTAATATACCTGGTGTATATGATCACATACCTGCAAACCTTCCTTAACTTTAAACAACAAGATACTAGCATTTACATCGAACTTTTCTTTAGTCTCACATGACTAATTTTGGATTAGTCAACAACCCTAACTTGAAATAATCATAAATTTGTACCTGTAATGAATAAAGATCTAAAACTGATACACAATGTTCTTTAGTGTGTTTTATGCAATTCCTCTAGGTGTCACTACTTGAAACCTCTCATAAAATTAGTTATAACAAAAATGGCATACCTTGTTGAATTATGGCTTATTCTAGAGAGAAACTGTGTAGAGTGTGCCTCGCATGGAATATTTGTTGAATCAATATGAAACTATTACACAGCATACTACAGAATGTACTATAACCAACACATTTGGTCTTATTGAATTTGGATCTTTTATGAAGAAGTTATGACGTTTTTACCTGAAACACTTGTTTTTTACTAGGTTCAAGACTAGCCACAAACCCTATTTTTTTGGAGTGTAACTCCAAAAATAAAACAACCCACAAGATTAATTTTTTTCCACAAATACTTGGATACGTTTCCTCAATGGCATAGAAATTTCACGGTCTGAATCATTTTAGAAAAAACTTTATTGCGAAAATGGTGAGATGACCTGTAAATAACATACCTTAGAAAGCATCATCAAAAGAATTTATCCTTCCTTGAATTTTGGCCTTCTTTTCTTCACCTTCCCTCATAAATTCATCTTAGATATCCTTTGGTTACCTCAGAGACCTATAGGCATTCAATATGCTCAAGTGTGTCTTAAATGAGAGAGCCTTGCCTCTTATTTATACTCTCGAAGTAGCTTCCTTAAAAACATCTTCTAGGTCACTTTGTCCACTTTCCTTATTTTACGGTTGACCCACTTCTAATTTCTATATTAAATTTATTATTTAAATAATTTATTTTGTATTCACTTTGAATTATAGTACACTCATCAATTCACTTTATTATTTACCTTCTAAAATCTCTAAAATCACTTTGACTACCAAACCATAACTCTCAAACCATGAGAATTTATGTGACGTTCCACATACCACCAGAAATGGAATGACATGTACCATCCATATAGAATATTATTACCTGCAAATATATCAAAACTCATACCATTATCCATCAAACAAAATTGGGTCCATTACCCAACCTTTGTGCTATGGGGATTTCTTCAAGGGTTGACATCAATGAAAACCAACCTTAATCAACAATCTCCCCCTTTGGCATTGATGGAAACACTCTGATGCAATACTGAAATCATATCACTCATGCTCCCTCTGGAACCATGCCTTTGTCCTCCGCATATGATAAATCTTCCCCCCTCTGGAACCATGCCTTTGTCCTCTACATCTGATAAATCTCTCCCCCTTTTTCATCAATGGAAAAGGTATCTTTCCATCCAGGGTTGCTCCCCCTGACTGAACTGTCTTCTTATGGTGCTTCCTCATGTACATCTAAGACATATAAGATAAGCATTCAAAAGCATTCATTTTGGAGTAGAAATAACTCTGAGTCTCTGACGAAGATACTCAAAGACTTCCCGTGGAAGTGGTTTTGTAAAGATGTCTGCCACTTGTTCTTTTGTGCCCACATTCTCAACTATGATGTTCTTTTCTGCAACTCGTTCACATAAAAAGTGATACTTGATTGGAATGTGCTTCATCTTGGAGTGCATCACCAGATTATTTGAGATATTGATGATGCTTGTATTATCACAATAGATTGGAATGGGCTCATCATACACAACCTCTATATCTGTAAGAATTTGTTGCATCCAAAGAACCTATGTACAACATGATGTTGATGCAATGTACTCTACCTCGGCTATAGATAAGGATATTGATGATTGTTTCTTGCTTAGCGATGATACTAAACACTCACCCAAGTAGAATGTTGCTCCATTGGTGCTTCATTGGTCATCAATACAACCTGCCCAATCTGCATCTATGTACGCAATAAGTGATAGATCCTTTCCTTTTGGATACCATAATCCAAACTCTTTTGTTCCTTTGAGATATCTAAAAATCCTCTTCACTGCTAATACATGTGATTCCTTTGGTGCTTCTTGAAATCGTGCCACCTGTCCAACTACCTTCATTACATCTAGTCGAGATGTTGTCACATATAGTAGGCTGTCAATCATTGACATGTATTGCCTATGATCTGTAGACTTCAAATCATCATCTTTGTTCAACTTGCAACTGGTTTGCTTGGGAGTGATAACTGGTTTGCAATATTCCATACCGAACCTTTTTAACATTTATTTGATATACTTGGTTTGAGAAATAAAAATTACTTGGTTGCTTTGGCGTATCTGAAGTCCCAAAAAGAAGGATAGTTCTCCAAGTAACGACATTTCAAATTCATTCTGCATATCTTTTGCAAATTTTTGGCTTAACCTGTCATCATCACTACCAAAAATAATATCATCAACATAAACTTCAATTAATAAAATATTACCTTGACTTACCTTGATGTAAAGGTTGTTTTCTGCACTTCCTTTTCTGAACCCTGCCTGCTGCAGATACTTATCCAGTCTAGAGTACCATGCTCTAGGAGCCTGTTTTAGACCATACAAGGCCTTCTTTAGTTTACACACATAATATGTGTTTTCTGACAACTGAAATCCTTTTGGTTGTTCAATGTAGACTTCTTCTTCAAGTTCCCCATTCAAAAAAGCTAATTTTTTGTCCATTTGATATATTTTAATATTTTTGGAGCATGCATAAGCTAAAAGCAAACGGATTGCTTCCATTTTGGAAACCGGGGAAAATGTCTCTTCAAATTCGATTCCTTCAACCTGTGCATATCCTTTACATACCAATCTAGCTTTGTTCCTTGTAACATGTCCATCTTCATTCAATTTATTCCTGAAGACCCACTTTGTGTCGATCACATTCTTATTCTTTGGTCTTGGAACTTGTTCCCAAGTGTCATTTTTCTCTATTTGATCCAATTCTTCATCCATGGCCTTATTCCAAGATTCATCATTGTTGGCTTCTTCAAAACAGTTTGGTTCAATTATAGATAAGAGTGCTAGGTGTATTTTTTTTGGTGAACAGATTCTTCATCTAGTCTCAACTCCTGCATCTTTGTTTTCGATAATCTGATCTGAAGGATTATTCTTCTGTACTCGTTTCCTGGGTGTCTTTGGAGACACTTGTTGAAATTTATGTTCTGCTTCTGTCGGATTGTCTTCATCTTCCTCTTCTACTTATTTTTCATCTTATGCTTCTTCTTCTAAGGGTTGTTTCATTGATTCATTTTCTTCCTTTGATTTTGGTCTGCTTCTTTCATCAATTGTTACGTTGATGCTTTCCACAAATTTGTTCAATCTTTTGTATGCTTTCCTTATACTTGAGTAACCAACAAGTACTCCTTTGTCCACACGAGAGTCAAACTTTCCCATTATGCGATCTTCTCTTTTGGTATAACAATTGCTTCCAAAAACTCTGAAGTGCCTTACATTTGTTGGTCTTCCCTTTCATAGTTCGTAAGGAGTTTTGTCAGTGTTGTTTCTGAGCATTACTCTATTTTGAATGTGAACTGTTGTATGCACTTCCTATGTCCAAAAAATATTTGTCAATTTTTAATCCATTAACATTGTTCGATCCATTTCTTGTACTATCCTATTCTTTCTTTCAACAACTCCATTCTGTTGAGGTGTCCTAGCAATGGAGAATTGTCTTTTTATTCCATAATTGCTGCAGTAGTCCATAAATTCCTTTGAGGTGAACTCTCCTCCATTATCATATCTCAAGCATTTGATTTTTGAATCCATTTCATTTTCAATCATATCCTTGTAGATCTTGAAGTTTTCAAAAGCTTCTGACTTATTCTTGAGAAAGCAAACTACAATCATTCTTGTATAATCATCAACTAATAACATGAAGTATTTCTCACCTTTTAATCCCTTTGTTTTAGTTGGTCCAACTAGATCAGTATGCACAATTTCCAGTGGTCTTGTCATTGAATATTCCTTAAACATGGTCTTTGTTTGTTTTCCTTGTTGACAATGTTTGCATAAAGTGTTGGTTGGTTTCATGATTTGGGGAATTTCTATGAATGCTTCTCTTTTGCTGACTTTGACAAGGTTATCAAAATGTATGTGCCCCATTCTTCTGTGCCATAACCAACTTTCATCTTCCTTTCCTAGACAACACTTTTCATTTCTAATTTCACTTAACACATATATGTTGCTTGAAGTTCTTGCAGCTGTAGCGAACTATTTCCCTAAACCTTCTTTTCTTATCTCACACTTTTGTGAATCAAAAGTAACTTTATGACCTTGGTCACTCTTTTGACTCACACTTAAAAGATTATGTTTCATATCTTCTACTAGTAGAACATTTTCTACCTTTTCATTATTGTTCCCAATTTACACTGTTCTTTTTCCAATGATTTTGGCTGAATCATCATTTCTGAAGGAGATTGATCCATCTCTTTCCTTTCTCAAAGTAAGAAACTTGTCTCTATCACATGTCATGTGTTTTGAACATCCACAGTCAACATACCAACCGTGTTTATTCTACTTAGTTGTTAGAGAAATTGTGCATTCTTCATTGCTATACTGATCTTTCTTTCTTATCCATGTTGTTTTCTGAGGTTCCTGTCTGTGACTGTTGTTATTCTGTTGAGGTTCTTTAGGAAGGACTTTCATTCTGCAATCTTTGGCCACGTGTCCAAAATTTTTACGTTTGTAGCATTCCACTTCATTGCTCAAAGATTCAAACCTGTTGTAACTTCTTCTCTGTGTTTCACTAGGTCTTCTTGAATAACCCCTTTGTGTATGACTCTCAAAGTTGTTATTGTTCTTGTTGTTAGCTCCACAATTCACAGCTTTATGTCCAAAATTATTACATGCATAACATAATCCAAAAAATATAGTTTGATACCTGGAAGTTGAAGATCTTCTGAAAGGAGGTGCTCTTATGAATCCTTCTTCTTCTTGAGGCATATTTGTCTATTGTTGATTCTGAAATATGAATCTTCTTGGTGGAGGAGTGTTCCTGTAATATTCCTTGTATATCTTCCTATCCCCTTTGATTGTTTTTGCATAACTTTTTGGATATGTTTCTTACTCTATTGGTTTGGAGCTTGATCCATTTTCTGTCTTATTATATCCAAGTCCGGACTTGTCAAGATGAGATTTTTTACTACTGATAATGTCATCCAAAAGTTTTGAGTTATTCTGCATATTTTTCTTTTGAATATCCTTTATTAGTGCGACAATCTCTGCTTCCAAGTTTCCAATGATCCTGTCCTTTTCTTCTAGCTTTTATTTGAGTGCTTCATCAATTCTTTTATATTTTTATATTTGAACCTTCAATTTTGTGATCATTTGTTCTAGTTCTCGAGTATCCTTTTTCCTGTCTAGTTTTGCTTGTAGTTTCTTGTTTTTCTTCTTTTCTCTTCTGATAACTTTTATGGCACACATTAATTCTTCTCAATAGTCAACTTTTGCTTCTTCAATTTCTTCTTCGACTTCTTCATATTCTTCTTCGACTTCTTCATATTATTCTTTGGAGTCTTCTTTGTCAGAGTCTTTTACAGCCATGAATAGAACTCTTCATGTCTCAGTGTAACTAACTTCACCTTCATATAATGATGAGATGTCTTCTTTGGTGCATAAGCTTTTATTGAAAACTTTCTTTGTAGTTCTTTTGTCTTTATATGTGTGTTTTCCTTTTGACTAACCTTCATCATTTCTCTTTTTCTTATGAGGACATTTGTTATCAAAATGACCAATACCATCACAATTAAAACAAATTAAAGGAATCTTACCTCTATACCTACCGTCGGTTCTTTTTTTCAGTCTTTTGACGAAGTTGGCCACTTCTTCATCATCTTCCGAGATGTCATTGTTGCTTCTATATTCTTCGTGTTCCTTTTTCTTTTGCTTTGATCTTTTGGATGCTTTGAAGGCTGCTTATTTTACATCTGAATTTTCCTGTTTAGTTCTCATTTCATATGCTGTGAAGATTTCATGCAATTTGTCCATGCTTATTGAGTTTAGATCCGATATTTCTTCTAGTGTTGATATCTTAGGGTTAAATCTCATAGGAAGAGATCTTAGTACCTTTTGAACAATTACAGATTCTTCGATTTCTTCTCCCAATCCTATGATTGCATTCATTATTTCATCGACTCGTAAGAAGTAGGCTGCAATATTCTCATATTCCTTCATTTTTAGTTGTTCGAACTAACCTCTGTAAGTTTGAAGTTTTGTTTCTTTGACTTTTGTATCTCCTTCATAAATATTTTGAAGCTTGTCCCAAATCTCTTTAGTGGATTTAGAATGTGCAACTTTGGTGAATACCATATCACTGAGACCATTCAAAAGTGCATTTTTGGCTTTGGAATTATTCTCACCGAGTTTCATTGCTTTGTCATTTTTTGGTGGAACTGCTGGTGTTGTGTATCTATCTACAATTGATTGCCAAACTTGAAATCCCTATGCCTATATATATGTATTCATCCTTATGCTCCAAAAAGCATACTTTTGTCCATCAAACTATGGTATTCCATTTTTATACAAGTTGGTACTCTCCATGATCTACCTTTCAGTGGTTAAACTGATTTCTGACGGAACCTTCTTTGATACCAATTGTTGGATTACTGAGAGGGGGGGTGAATCGGTAATAGCGTAATTATAATCATTTTTCTTCAAATAATACAAGTGTTGTATCAATGTAGAATTATTATCCAATAATGAGAAATAAGAAATGAACAATCACACGCATACACAGTACACCAGTGTTTTATGTGGAAACCCAAATTGGGAGAAAACCATGAAATGATTTTTCTTATATGTCTTGAAGAATTACATTCATTGGAAGCACCAACTTCCTTTGTTTTCCAGCTGCAACTGGAAGGAGGCTCCAACCCCCTAGTTTCTCAGGCTACAACCTGAGGGAAGCTCCAACTCCCCAATTCTCTAGCTACAACTAGAAGGAGGCTACAACCCCCTATGTTCTCCGGCTACAATCGGAAGGTGGCTACAACCACCTATCCTTGCCCCATCCAACCGCCCTGAAGTAGAAGTAGAATGATGGAACCACTATCACACTATCACTGTGAGATATACTGATGTAAACCTATACCAATAAATCTGAACCATGCATCAACCTGTACCTCAACCTGTAATCAACATGTACCATAAACAAGTGCATCAACCATGCACCAACCTGTACCATAAACAATCTGTAATCAACATGTACCATAAACAAGTGAAACCAACCATGTTCCAAGTATGTACCAATCATGTGTCAATTACTCATCAATATGTACCAACATCATCAACTATACACCTCATGTATGTGCCAACTCATCAACTACTTGTCTCAACCATGTAGCCAACTTGTACCTCAACCAAAAGCCCTCATCAATTTCATCATACAAATATGATTTATAACTCTCTAATAGACCTGGTGTATATGATCGCATACCCTCAAACCTTCCTTAACTTCAAACAACAAGAGACTAGCATTTACATCAAACTTTGCTTTAGTCTCATATGACTAGTTTTGGATTAGTCAACAACCCTAACTTGAAATGATCATAACTGTGTACCTGTAATGAATAAATATATGAAACTGATATAAATTGTTCTTCAATGTGTTTTATGCAATTCCTCCGAGTTTCACTATTTGTAACCTCTCAGAAAAGTAGTTATAGCAAAAATGACATACCTTGTTGAATTCTGGCTTATTCTAGAGAGCGACCTTGTAGAGTGTGCCCCACATGGAATATTTTTTGAATCAATATGAAACTATTACACAACATACTATAGACTACACTCTAACCAACACATTTGGTCATACTGAATTTGGATCTGTTATGAATAAGTTATGATGTGTTTACCCGAAACACTTGTTTTTGACTAGTTTCGGGACTAGCCACAAACCCTATTTTCCACGGAGTGTAACTCCAAAAAAACAACGACCCACAAGCTTAATTTTCTACCACAAATACTTGGATATGTTTCCTCAATGGAATATAAATTTCACGGTCTGAATCATTCTAGAAAAAAAATTATTGCGAAAATGGTGAGATGACCTGTAAATAACATACCTTAGAAAGCATCATCAAAAGAATTTATCCTTCCTTGAATTCCGGCCTTCTTTTCTTAACTGTCCCTCAGAAATTCAGCTTAGATATCCTTCGGTTACCTCATAAACCTATAGGTATTCAATATGCTCAAGTGTGTCTTAAATGAGAGATCCTTGCCTCTTATTTATACTCTCCAAGTAGCTTCCTTAAAAACATCTTCTAGGTCACTTTGCCCACTTTCTTTATTTTAGGGTTAACCCACTTCTAATTTCTCTATTAAATTTATTATTTAAATAATTTATTTTGTATTCACTTTGAATTATAGTAGACTCATCAATTCACTTTATTATTTACCTTCTAAAATCTCTTAAACCACTTTGACCTTTTGGGGCTTCTAGATGACATAAGAGGGTCCTCCAACTTCATAAGGCCATAACTCTCAAACCGTGAGGATTTATGTGGCGTTCCACATACCACCAGAAATGGAATGACATGTACCATCCATATAGAATAGTATTACCTGAAAATATATCAAAACTCATACCATTATCCATCAAACAAACTTGGGTCCATTACCCAACCTTTGTGCTACGGGGATTTCTTCAAGGGTTGACATCAATGACAACCAACCTTAATCAATAAGGTCACCCTTAATTTTAGCCCTTTATTATAGATTAGGCCATGAGAACCATCCCCAGAGCACAAAACATTAAAATGGACACCATATTGAACTCATGAACCATATATTCCCTATTTAGGGCATGTGTGATGGCCTAGGGGACCACACATGTGCATGAGGTTTTAGAGACAAATTTTATGACCTTAGACCCTATATTTTGGCTTTCAACTATTACATGGGCACTAAGAGCCATCCCCAATGCACCAATTGTCAATATGGTGACCATATCTCACATATAATCTAAATATCCCCTATGTAGGATCTATGTAGTGGTTTAGGTCACTACAAATGACCCATGATCTTGAGCGGTAATTAGTATGGACTGAGACCGTAGGCCAAGGAATAGACCCAAAGCAACATCCTTGATGCTACAAATATAAAAATGGCCACCATATCCCACTTACAAGCCAAAAATTTCCGATATAGGGCTTTCATGTTGGCTTATGGTCCAATGCATGGCTCATGAACCCTAAAGGTAAATGTTATGGACTACGGGTCTTATATTTTGACTTTAGACCATGGACTAGGCCCAAAAAACCATCCCTACTATGACAGGTCTTAAAATGGGCACTGCAACTTCCTCACATGCCAAATATTCTCTATGTATGGCTTGTGAGGTGGCTCAAGACACCATGCATGGTTTTTGATTCCCAAAGACAAATGTTATGGCCTAATTTTCCCAAATTATGCACTTATCTCTACAGGTGAAATATTCCCTATGCATGGCATAAAATCGCTTATGGGGCCACACATGTCCCATGAGTGCCAAAGACAAATTCCATGGCCTAAGACCTTATAATTTGGTATTGGACCATGGCATAGGGATTGAGAACCATCATTGGTGTGACAATCCTTGAAATGGTGATCATATCTCACTTCTAAGCTAAAGATTCCTAATGTAAGGCATGTGTGGTGGTTTGGGGTACTTATGCATCTAACTACTACATGTTGGTTGTGGAGCCTGATTATCTTCCTGATTCAGAGGTCCTTGCTTTCAGCCGTGTTTATACCCCATGAAGTATTTACACCCCAGAAGTATGTACACTCTTCCACGCGGGGGAGTGCAGAGGGGGGGTACCCCCTCT
>ML806055.1:3563-19443 GCA_009831015.1 Picea engelmannii
ACCTCAAAACTTGCATGGACATTGATATTATTAGAAATCAAATCACTATTTGGTTGGTCATACAAAGGATTCACTACCCTACTGAAGTGAGTTGAAATGTATTTCTTACTTTGCATTGTCAATTGGTGTACCTAATTCGTAAACATTCATCAACTAAATTTATATTTATTTAAGGGGATTTTATAAAACATATATTGTAAATAAACAATAGTAGTATAGATTGACATATCAAACATGTTCATCATAAGTCAAACATTTAATTGATTTAATCTCTCGCTATATTACAAGGTACTAAAAACTAAAATATTCCCTGAAGAGAATGTGTTGCCATGAACTTGCAGAGAAGCACATCAAATGTTGGATGAGTTGGGGATTGAATATAAGCAAATTCATTCATGTAAAAATTATTGCATTTTATATAAAGATGAATATCAAAACAATGTAGAATGTATTGTATGCAAAGAGAAGAGATATCGTACATATGTACAAGGTGCTATAATTCTAAAAAAGGTTTTACGTCACATGCCAATTATACCTAGACTTAAACGAATGTTTTTTTGCAATTCACTTACACAATTGATGGACTGGTATGCAAAGAACAAGAGTAAATATGGATTCATGTGAATTTCGATCGACTCCAAAGCAATGAAACACATAGAGGAAAAATGGCCAAGTAAATTCAAAGATGAACCACATAGTATTAGGTTTGGTCTTGCAATTGATGGAGTGTGCCCATTCTCTTTCCTCGTCTCAAATTATAGTTTTTGGCCAGTTGGATTGATAGTATACAATATTCCCCCATAGATGAGTGTTAGAAAGGAGAACCTTATGTTGACTCTCATTATTCCAGGAAAACATCAAGTTAAAAATATGGATGTTTATATTGTGCTTTTTATTGATGAGATGCAACTACTATGGAAAGGTATAAGAATGTATGACATATCACGTCCTCCATCAAATAGGTTCTTCATGCTATATGGTGTGCTATGTTGGACTATTCATGATTTCCCAGGACTTGGTGTTTGTTCTATTAAGATAAAATATTTACGTATTCACACTCATAATTTATTTTCATCCCAACTTTCATACTTACTTTTATACTATTATTATGATGATATTAACATTACTTATTGAATTGCAGGGCTTCAAACAAAGGGGATATTTTCATGTCCAAGATGTGCAGATCAATTTCAAGGGAGGTATTCTAAATATCTACATAAATTTATTTAGGCAAACAACTGGGTTTTTCTACCAACAAATCATAAGTTTAAAAATCATATAAAGAATCAATTTGATGGAAAAGTTGAAAATAGATGCCCTCCCATGATTATGGGTCCAGGTGATTGGCTTAAGAAGTATGAATATTTTGAATTGAAATGTTGGGAGGATTTATTTTATCGAGGTGATTCAATTGAAGAAACAACACAAGTTGTAGTTAATATGATAGAAGGAATTAAAAGGAAATCCATATTTTATGAGCTCCCTTACTGGAAGGATCTATTAATATCTCACCTATTAGATCCTATGCACATCTTCAAAAATGTCCCAGTTTATATATTTCAACATATATCAAGCAAAGGGAAGGACACCTTCTCTTTGAGGAGAGATATTGTTCTTTCGTGTACCAAATTTGATAGAAGAGATTTGTGGCCAAACAAGGAAAATGAAACATATGCAAAAGCTCCATGGATTTTGAAAAAAAAAAGAGCTAGACCAACTAAAAAATTTCATTCATTCAATAAGGACACATGTTGGCTATGGGTCATCATTGGATACATATTTTAGAGTTGAAGGACATATCACAGGATTTAAAACACATGATTTTCATAATTTTCTGAAGGTATTATATATCATCATTTAAGTTTTACTAGTAATATTGATTTAGTACTAAATATATTTTGATATTTTGTTGCGTGAGAAAAAATACTAATGACCTTTGATGAATGTGTTTTATAGCATATCATGCCATTGGAAATTAGGGGGGATTCATGTCTTACTATTGACTTAAGGAATGTTATAAGTCGATTGTCAACATTTACAAGGTATGTGGTATGAAATGTTCATGTGTGAGAGACATAGAGTTATTATATTCCATTTTAAATTTTCACTAAAGGTTCATACTAATTTAGTATTCTTATATTAGGTGGGTAACCTCCAAGGAGATCCATGAATGTGAAATACCAAAATGGAAGAAGGAAATTGCAGAAATTGTATGTGTATTTGAGAAGGACCTCCCTACAAGTTTCATGGACCTACAAGTCCATTTACTTATACACCTAGTTGATGACATTGAATTAGAGGGTGTCATATCAACGAGGTGGATGTTTTTCTTTGAGAGGTATATGAAAACTCTAAAAAGATATGTCCGAAAAAAGGCACATCTAGAGGGTTGTATGGTTGAAGGGTATGTATTGAATGAAGCATTTTTCTTCTTATGTGAATTCCTTGGTAAGGATTTTGAAGATGGGACACGCTTCTGGGATGAAGAACAAGCATCAGATATTATTGATGGAGAAAACCCACAATCTAATGGTGTTCAAGTAGAAATTAGTAAGTAAATTCATGATCGTTAATGTGGTTGTTTTCCTTGCAATCATTAATTTTCTATGTAATTTATTTGTCAAATTAACTGCATAACATTTGGAGTTTGAAATAAACATGTTGACATGTAATAGGTGTAGACGAAAGTGAAATACTCAACAAGTTCATTATGTACCACATGGGATTTATGAAGAAATGGATTGATTTGTATGATAAAAATAGAGAAGAAGTTTTATAAGCAAGGAGACAATTTAAGAGATCCAACCCAAGGAACATTCCACTTCCTAGTGATCTTCTTGGGGAATGGGGCAAAGATTGCACTCTAGAAGGAGTTACTGAACAAATTCAAAATCAAATAGAAGATGCATGTATAGATTCAAATATAAAAGAAGATGAAATCAACATGTGTAGAGGATGTGAAATAAAGGTACAGTTGAATTTTACAAAATGTTGTTTCCTTACAGTTTTGACACTATTAACTCGTTTAATATTCGTCATTATATTTTTTTTCACTGAAATAAATGGTGTTTCACATGAGAGGAAAAATCCTGCAATGTGGGCATATGGATGACATTATCGTGTAGAAAGTGTATATATAAAGAGATAATCCTTTGTTTGTGTCATCATGGTTCATTTCAAGAAATCCAGTCGAGCAAGCTCAAAAGATAAGAATATTATTGAAGGGAATCTACAATATGTTGGAAAAATCCAAGAAATTATTGAGTTGGATTACCGCTCTTTTAAATGTTGTATTTTTAAGTGTAGATGGTATGAAGAACTTGAGAGGACATGAAGACATGATACCCATAGTGGATTGTTTTCTATAGATTCCTAAGGTTCCTACCAAAGGATAAGGAGCCTTATGTTCTACCAATTCAGTGTGAGCAGGTATTTCTTTAACTCAAATAAGAAGCAATAGTGATCATTAATCTATTGATTCATAGTTTATTGCGATAATATATGTGTTTATTAATAAATAAAAGTGTTATAAGATATGTCTAATATATGTATGTCGTTCATGTGAAAGTATTTTTCTATGAAGATATTTTGGACCCAAAATGGATATTTGTCATACATTATGATCCAAGATTAAGGCATATATTTGACGATGCATTAGTGGATATTGAGAAAAACAATGATATCCAACAAAATAAGAGAGAGGTATTAGAGAACATCGAAGAAATTAAAATCCATGATGATGTTAAAGAAGGTAATGTTCAGGCACAAGAAGACAACAATCTAGAGTTAGATGATGTTATGGAAGACAACAATATGGATGGTATAGAAAATGATGATCCAAATACATATGGTAACAATATAGATGGTCTACAGTCAA
Organism: Picea engelmannii; assembly: GCA_009831015.1. Taxonomy (NCBI): domain Eukaryota; kingdom Viridiplantae; phylum Streptophyta; class Pinopsida; order Pinales; family Pinaceae; genus Picea; species Picea engelmannii. Next base: position 7,441 of record ML806055.1, read on the forward strand.
ATTTCAATGATGATGAAGATGATGCAGATCAAGAAGAGGATGATGATAATATTAAATACTTGAAAGAACATATGAACATTGACAATGATAARYTRGATGACATTGTTGCAGACAATAATGTTAATGACCAAGAMTTCTAAATTTTCAAAATTATTTGTAATCCAGTTTTTAAAATGAYGTTGATTCTTATGGACSAAACTTTCWTGAAATGATTYAGTATTATTTTTKATGATACAAATTACTTTTGGAAATATCCTTAWAGTGTTCAATATTTTCTATGAATTGTTGGCAAAAAAAATTAGGATTACTTATATAAGAGTTAGCATGGTTAGTGGTCATTTATTGGAAATTGTTAAAAAATATAATTAAATATATAGTATATGTAAATCAATGTAAATCCAGACAATTAGGTTAATTAATGTATCCAAATTTTAATCATTAATTTATATTTTAAAACAAATTGAAATATTTCACTAAGCCTAAACCTAAGGCCTTAACCTTTAAACCATCTAACCCCTAACCCCTTGAAACATGGATGATATTGAAGATTATGTGGGTACAACAGACATTCTTGAGTCTTGAAACCCTCCCATACCATAAAGTGACATGTGCCTAGTATAACCATGTCCAATTTCGACGCATACATGCACAGTTTGGAGAAATTGCAATGTTGGCCTCATTCAGTGGTAACCATGTAGGGTCGATGGATGTCATTAAGCCCTTCACCCGATATAATTCTTCACCCATTAACAATTAAACCACTTTCATGTTGGACCCTATAAATTTATTTTGGGATGTCTCAACTAAATAGAATCATGGTTTAATTATCTTGAAGAATGCCACAATCAAAAGAAAAATACATGGAAATTGGCATATTCATTAGGTTTCGTTGTAAATATGGGTATGTCAGGTTTGATATTTGTTCGCATGGATGGAGAAATTGGGTCATGATGAATATGATGATGATGATTATGGAAATGACAACCATGATGATGGAAATGATGAAGATAATGATGTCCCTAAGTATTAAAAACCTCCCATACTGTAAATGCATGCACCTAGTGTAAACATGTAAAATTTCAACGCATATAGTCACATTTTGAAGAAAATTCAACATTGGCCCCATTCATTGCTCATTGTGCGGAGTTTTGGGCTCTAAAGATGTCCTAAAAACAACCTTACTCTGACATTAACTTATCAACCAAGGATTTGTCTTTTCTTTCAAGAATGCCAACAAAGTCTATGTAGATAGTCTTAGAGGTCTAAATCGTGTAGATCATTCAGTTAAAGAAAATATGGGTCTATCTAGTTCACTACAATAATCAAGTCTTCACACATTCATTAAAAACTATGAAACTAATAACTCACTCAACAGACTTGTAATCTGATTAATAACACACTTTGAATCAAATCATCAATCAATTTGTTGAATTCATCTAGCTAAGAAACAATAATTTAATCTGCGAAAACATTTAATGAATCAATCTCTTAATGACTAATTAACCTGCTGGAAAATAATAGTGAATTACTAAGTATCTAAGAAGGAACAAAAAATGTGAATTAAGCGAAAGGAACAACAAATGCGGATTTGATAAAAGGAACAATGTATATTGGAAGGAATTCTCAAACGATAAACTAACAACAATTGGAAACGGAACAACAATCGCTAATATTCAAATGAAACACCTATTCTCTGCAAATGAACAACATAACCATTTCATAAAAGAATCAACACACTCACGAATTTAACTTATTTGTTGCAAGAAAATTCTAATCACAGAACTAAAACAGAATTGATACGATTACAGATGAGACAGTAACTCCTTCTGACTAGGCCCACGGTCTTCAGAAGGTACTACTACAAAAAAATCAGTATGCAAATATGATCAAAATGCTCAAGGCTTTCATTAATTCCATAACTAGTAAATCATTTACAATGGACTGTTGTCCAGAATGTCAACAATTCAGATATCCGAATGCTTGGATAAATTTCTTAGATATATCTCTATTGTTCATCATTCTCTATATATTACAATGACATGAGTAAATTAAGCTATCCTAAGGATCAAGAGATCCTCGGGATTGATTTTACTATTTATAAAGATTACAAAATAAAGAGTCAATCTTCCTCTAAACTGCTTTGCGCCTTATTCCTTCGATCTTTAATGGATTATGTATCTTTAGGATCTCTTTAATTATCTCGAGGTAACAACAATTGTCCATTTTCTGTATAAAATCACAACAATTCAAACCAAACTTTAGAAAATATCTAATACCACTCAATAATATTTCTAGAAGACTTTTTAATCATTTTCTTTCCTAATTACTTCTAATCAATAGAAAAGTCAATCAAGAATACATCATAAACCATGGTAATAAGGAGGATATTTGTACCTTTTTCTCAACTCAACATACCCCCCAGCTTACCTTTTTGCATGTCCTCATGCAAGCAGAGAGTTTACATGTAAAGCAGTGATATTCAAGGGAGAAGAGGTATTTTCTCCAGGTCTCTTGAACCCATTCTTACCTTTAAACTCTTCAAAAGCATCATATTCCTCCTTCTTACGAATTTCATAATTACTCTGATAACCCTCTGGAGGATACCAAATAATGGGATCACTGTACCTACATCCAATCCAGGCAGGCCCTTCATCCAAGATCATTTTGGCATACCTTTCCAACCTGAAGGTGGTTGCATGAAAATTTCTGAAACCAAATGGTTACTTGTTCTTGACTGCATTTGAGGAGACATCCCATCTTATTTTGGTAACAAAAATGGCTTCTTCTTTAAGCTCTCTAAAATACTGTAGACCTGAACGTACAACATGTATGTGGATGGGATCTAAATATTCTACAACCTTCTCCCTCTTCATGAATGTTATGTGTTGCATAATGGTCTTAAGGGATTTAGGAGGTTCCCCTCTAATCCATAGGTCTAATCCAATTTCTCTTTTCATGAAAACCTTATGTGCTTTAGCCCACCTGGTTTGGTTTTTGGAAAAAGACAAGAATGCTTGAAACTATATGTCCCTAGTGAAAGGATTAGGGTTCTCTTTTTTGTTTTCTCCTAGGATGAAGTGGTGAAGGTATAGTTCACACATAAATTATTGTACTCCCTCCTCTTGTTCTCTAAAACATGAAACAAAATCAGAAACAATGGTGAACTCAAAAGGTTTGCCTGTTATAATAGATTTTATCCTTAGCAATAGATAATGTTCTAATAAAAATAAGGTGTAATTAGCAACAGGGGCCCTGCAAGCTACTATATCATAATAGACAAAGAAAATTTCTTTGATTTGCTCCAAAGCTCCATCTAACTAGCCCTATACTTTTTTCACCTTTCCTTTAGCTCTGCTGAGCTAAAAAAAGGTCTCATTCTATGTTGCTGACATGGCTTGAATTTGTTTAACAAAATTCTTATGTTCTGACATTGTTACCATTTCACTTCTACATTGAGTCAAGGTTTGTTGGGATTGCACCAGTTTTGCTTACAACCTGCTAATGATGGCATCGTGTTCAGTGGATTGAAATGCTTCATCCATCTGAACAACAGCCTATATTGTTGTTGGATCATCTATTTGCATTCCTATTTCAATTGTTTCCAAAGGAGAAGGAAGATCTGTAGGAAACACTCCTTCAGTTTGAACAGTTGTTTCTTCTGTGGCTGGAACCTCAGTCTGAGTTTCTATTTCAGTTGTTTCCAAAGGAGCATGCAATTTTGTTTATGTTCCAACAGAATTGGTGTCGACTATTCTTCTAGGAAGTGGATTTCTTTCCTGTACTCTAGGCCTCTTGTATTTCTTCTTCTCATGGGCCTTGTCAGCTTTCTCCAACTGCTTCTTAATTTGTCTAATTATTTCTTTTAATCTACCAACTTTTTGTGTCAATACTTTGATTTTCTTAACCCTTTTCCTCAATATCTTGTTTTCCTGTTTTGATTTTCTGATTTTATTGTTGTCTTTGCCTGTTGTTTTCTTCTATCTATGGGGATTTTCAAGGTCTTCCCCACCTTGATCAACTGGTGATTGCTTCCATGTTTCTTTTGGGTGCTTTGTTGGTTCCAAAGGACTATTTACCTCATTGTGAGGTTCTGGTTGTTCTTTTCCTTCAGGATATGGCATCTCCATATCAGGAATATCCCATACAGGGTTTGAATGGGAGGAAGTTGGTGCTTGGGGTTCTCTAGACCTGTCTGTGTCTTCAGCAATTGATGACCCTAAATTTCCCATTACTTGAGCCATCTCTACTTTGTAACTTCTGAAGAAATTTTATGTAAGGATTTCAAGTGATGGATGCTCTGTCTGTGAATTTTCCTGAGTGTTTTCATTTGAGGGTTGTTCTGTTTGCATAGTTTCCAGAATGTTTTCAGGTTTACCTGTCTTTTTACCCCTTCTTATTTTCACAGTAGAGGTTTCAGGAACAAAAATTGTTCTTTGTCTCTTCTTCTTTGATGTTTCTACCTGTATGGTCTGAGTTTCTTCCAGCTGGGTGGGGTCTGCTTCCATTTCAGGATGGGGTACTCGAATTTCAATTTGGGCACTGTCTCCTCCTACCTGGGCTGCCTCAATTCCCTGTGGGGGAATTTCATGGTGGATTTCAGGTTGTTCAATTTGTAGGGGCCTATCGGGCTCAATTAAATATCCCCAAGTTTTTTTTGTTTGGCTCAAGGCCCCGTTTACTATTAATTTTACTAGTCCATGGTGACTGATTGTATTGATAGGGTCTTTGGCCTTCTGGGTCCTTGCAACAACTTCATGCAACATGGCATTTAAAAAGAATGGAAAATTTATTACTGACCTATGTTTTAGTGTTGCTAACAGTTTTAGGTGGCATGGTCTAACCACATTGTATATCCCACCACATGTGATATATCTTTGTATTAATCCTGCTATCTCCCTCCATGGCTCGTTGAGAGCAGTGGGGTTGAGTCCTTTCCCTTTTTTGTCGAGTTCTTCTCCTGGTTCCGCGAAGGACTCCACATCATCCTTGAGTGTTGTGTATTTCCCGGTCCATTGTGTGCCTTCGTTTGGGTGGCCTATTACCTCCACTATAATTTCCTCAGTGATCGGAATTTTTATGTGTTGAATCACAGAGACTCCCCTCTGTAAGTTTTGGAAAAATGCTAGCGTGATATTTATGTTGTATCCCTGTAATCTGTTGAAATATCCTGTCCACCCCAGATGATGTAAAATTTCCCTTGCTTGGTCGGTTACTTGCAGCAATGTGGGCTCTCGGCGGATGCTTTGACTACCCATATCTTCTGTAGACAAGTTAGCACAACTATCGTTCCCGGCTGCAAACTTAGTTAGACCAACTTGTGAGAAAATATTACCAGAAATGGTAAAAATCACAGAACAACAAATGTATATAGAACTATGAATTTTTCCATTAATTGTAATCATTATGATTTATTGATAAACGTGCAAAATATCCACCCCCTGATAAATGAAAAGGTCGACCTCGACGGTCGATATGTGCAATTGTAATGATGGTGGTCAGTTCAAGTGAGCGGTAATTACTACACCGCCGCCGCCACTGGGGGAACAATCATTAATAACATTCAAAGAACTTTAATGGTAATCATGAACAATAATCACTCTTTAGTGGGAAGTACAAGTTCAAATACCTATGTTAAAAAAAATGTTTAAGGAAGAATATTCAGAGTAATTTTAAATTTGTTCATGTTTTATAAATGTTCCACATGTCATAACTTTGTTACTTTCCCTTGTGTTAAATATAACCGAAATGATAGCCCCCTTTTTTTAAGAAAGAAAGTCTAGGAACACAAAAAAAACTTAGCATATTTAAGATAAACTCCCATACAACAAACAAAGCCATTGCTTCTAGCAGACGTCCATAGCCTCGACAAGGTTTCCTTTTAACCCATAGATGAGCCCGTATCCTCAACAAATAGTTTGAATCATTTTTTCCCAAAAAGGCCACTATCCTGGTTTGGTAGCCAAATAATGACAATGCCACTCATTAGATCATAACCTAAGTGAACAAGTCAGCTCGTGATGAGACCTCTTATACTTTGATGCTAAATTCCAAAGGCCATTGCCCTGGTGTGGTAGCCATAGTGGGAATGTCACTTATGTTATTCTCTTATGATCATGGTAGGTTGGCTCATGATGAGACCCCCTATCCTTTTTGGGAGAAGGTTATTTTCTTTATTTATATTTATTTATTTTATTATTATTTCCTTTTTTTTTCTATTAAGGGAGGCTCATCTACTCCTTAAGAGTGTAGGATAAGAAGTGTAAGAATTCCAAGTAAAAAATGTGCCTTAGACTCCTCATTATGATGTGAGGGAAAATTATCATTCAAGTATATGTATATATATAAGGAAAAGAAACGAATTATAGTGGTTAATGGTTAAGGATTATGAACAATATTAAGAAAATTCAAAAAAATCAGTCCATTAACAATTTGATAAGGCATGCTAGATATTCCTCAAAAATAAAATGATAGATCGTTACCATGAAGATTAGAAGTGGTGCTGTTGAAAATTAGTTAGTGAAGTTCATACCCAAAGGAGTGGCTAAACGTATTAGAAGGACGTGTTGTTGGTGAAAAAAAAAGCGTTACTTTCAAAGGAAGGGAACAACAACAGGAACAAATGTGAAAAGGAACAACGGTTGCTTCTTTCGAATGAGCAGTGCTACCTGAAAAAGGAACAACAGTCGCGACAAAGGGAACGATAGTTTTTACATTTGAATGAACGATACGACTCGCAAAAGCGAATGACAATCGCAACAAAAGGAAAAGTAGTTGTTCCATTCAAATGAACGACACTACCCGCAAAGGGAACAACAATCACAACAAAGGGAATGAAAGTCTCAACAAAGGGAACGACAGTTATTACATTCGAATGAACGACAATGTTCAAATTTTAACCATCTAATTGTTGGATTACTAAGAGGGGGGGTGAATCAGTAATAGTGTAATTATAAACCTTTTTCTCCAAATAATCTAAGTGTTATATCAATGTAGAATTATTATTCAATAATGAGCAATAAGAAATGAACAATCACACACATACACAGTACACCAGTGTTTTACGTGGAAACCCAAATCAGGAGAAAACCACACAATGTTTTTTCTTATATGTCTTGAAGAATTACATTCATTGGAAGAACCAACTTCCTTTGTTTTCCAGCTGCAACAGGAAAGAGGCTCCAACCCCTTAGTTTCTCAGGCTACAACCTGAGGGAAGCTCCAACTCCCCAATTCTATGGCTACAACCAGAAGGAGGCTACAACCCCCTAAGTTCTTCGACTACAACCGAAAGGTGGCTACAACCACCTGTCCTTTCCCCGTCCAACCGCCATGAAGTAGAATTAGAATGATGGAACCATTGTCACACTATCACCGTGAGATATACCGCTATAAACATGTACCAATAAAACTGAACCATGCATCAACCATGCATCAACCTATACCTCAACCTATAATCAACCTATACCATAAACAAGTGCATCAACCATGCACCAACGTGTACCATAAACAAGTGCATCAACCATGCACCAACCTGTACCAAACAATCTATAATCAACCTGTACCATAAAAAAGTGCATCCAAGCATGTTCCAAGTATGTACCAATCATGTGTCAACTACTCATCAACTATGACTCATCAACATGTACCAACATCATCAATTGTACACCTCATGTATGTGCCAACTCATCAACTACTTGTCTCAACCATGTACCCAACGTGTACCTCAACCAAAATACCTCGTCAATTTCATCATCCAAATATGATTTATAACTCTATAATATACCTGGTGTATATTATCACATATCGGCAAACCTTCCTTAACTTTAAACAACAAGAGACTAGCATTTACATCAAACTTTTCTTTAGTCTCACATGACTAGTTTTGGATTAGTCAACAACTCTGAATTGAAATAATCATAACTTTGTACCTGTAATAAATAAATATATGAACCTAATAAAAAATGTTCTTCAGTGTGTTTTATTCAATTCCTACAGGTGTCACTACTTGGAACCTCTCAGAAAATTAGTTATAACAAAAATGACATACCTTGTTGAATTCTGTCTTATTCTAGAGAGCGACCTTGTAGAGCATGCCCCGCCTAGAATGTTTGTTGAATAGATCTGAAACTATTACATAGAATACTACATATTGTACTCTAACCAAAAAATTTGGTATTACTGAATTTTGATCTATTATGAAGAAGTTATGACGTTTTTACCCGAAACACCTATTTTTGACTAGTTTCAAGACTAGCCACAAACCCTATTTTCCACGGAGTGTAACTCCAAAAATACAACGACCCACAAGATGAATTTTTTACCACATATACTTGGATATGTTTCCTCAATGGAATAGAAATTTCACGGTCTGAATCATTGTAGAAATTTTTTTATTGTGAAAATGGTGATATGACCTGTAAATAACATACCTTACAAAGCATCATCAAAAGAATTTATCCTTCCTTGAATTCCGGCCTTCTCTTCTTCACCTTACCTCAGAAATTAGGCTTATATATCCTTTGGTTACCTCAGACACCTGTAGGTATTCAATATTCTCAAGTGTGATTTAAATGAGAGAGCCTTGCCTCTTTTTTATACTCTCCAAGTAGCTTCCTTAAAAACATCTTCTAGGTCACTTTGTCCACTTTCCTTATTTTAGGGTTAACCCACTTCTAATTTCTCCATTAAATTTATTATTTAAATAATTTATTTTGCATTCACTTTTAAACCACTTTGACTACTTTGACCTTTTGGGGCTTCTAGATGACATATGAGGGTCCTCCAACTTCGTAAGGCCATAACTCTCAAACCGTGAGGAGTTATGTGACCTTCCACATACCACCAGAAATTGAATGACATGTATTATCCATATACAATATTATTACCTGAAAATATATCAAAACGCATACCGTTATCCATCAAACAAACTTGGGTCCATTACCCAAACCTAGGTTCTCCAACTTCTCATGGACATAACTCTCTAACCGTGAGGAGTTATGTGGCGTTCCACATACCACCGGAAATGGAATGACAAGCACTATCCATCTAGGATAGTTTCACTGACAAATTCACTATTTCTCATCTCATTATTCCATAAATAATCATGGGTTCTCTAACTATACTTCTAGGATAACTCAATCCACAAAGTGTCTTCCCGTGAGGACTTTCACCATAAGGGACCACTTTGGAGTTCATCCATTTCTGCTTATTATCAACCATGAAAAGACAATAACGAGTCATGTTTACATCAAACAATATTGGGTCCATTACCCAACCTTTTTTCTACGGGGCTTTCTTCAAGGGTTGACATCAATGACAACCAACCTTAATCAACAATCTCCCCCTTTAACATTGATGGCAACACTATGATGCAATACGGAAATCATAGCACTCATGCTCCCCCTGGAACCATTCCTCTGTCCTCTGTATCTGATAAATACACTCCCCCTAGAACCATGCCTCTGTCATTTTCCTTTGTCCTCTGCATATGATAAATCTCTCCCCCTGGAACCATGGCTATGTCCTCTACATCTAATAAATCTCTCCCCCTTTATCATCAATGGAAAAGGTATATTTCCATCTGGGGTTTCTCCCCCCTAAATGAACTTTCCTCTTATGGTGCTTCCTTGTGTAAATCTAAGACATATAAGATAAGCATTCAAAAAGCATTAATTTTGGTATAAATAACTCCAAGTCTCAAGCGAATATATTCAAAGGATTCCAATGGAAGTGGTTTTGTGAATATGTCTGCCACTTGTTCTTTTGTGCCCACATACTCAACTCTGAGGTTCTTTTCTGCAACCTGCTCCCGTAGAAAGTGATACTTGATTGGAATGTGCTTTGTCTTGGAGTGCATCATGAGGTTCTTCGAGATACAGATGACACTTGTATTATCACAATAGATTGGAATGGGCTCATCATACTCAACATGTATATCTGTCAGAGTTTGTTTCATCCAAAGAACCTATGTACAACATCATGTTGCTGCAATATACTCTGCCTCGACTATAGATAAATATTTTGATGATTGTTTCTTACTTGGCCATGATACTAAACACTCACCCAAGTAGAACGTTGTTCCACTAGTGCTTTGTCGGTCATAAATACAACCTACCCAATCTGCATCTGTGTAGGAAATAAGTGATATATCCTTTCCTTTTGGATACCATAATCCAAACTCTTATGTTCCTTTGAGATATCTGAAAATCCTCTTCACTGCTAACACATGTGACTCCTTTGGTGGTGCTTGAAATCGAGCCACCTGTCCAACTTCCTACATTACATTTGGTCTGGATGTTGTCACATATAATAGGTTGCCAATCATTGACATGTATTGCCTCTGATCTATAAACTTCTAATCATCATCTTTGCTCAACCTGAAACTGGTTTGCATGGGAGTGATAACTGGTTTGAAATCTTCCATTCCGAACCTCTTTAGCATTTCTCTGATATACTTGGTTTGATAAATAAAGATTCCTTGGTTGCTTTGATGTATTTGAAGTCACAAAAATAAGGATTGTTCTCCAAGTAACGACATTTCAAATTCATTCTGCATATCTTTTTGAAATTTCTGGCTTAACCTATCATCATCACTACCAAAAATAATATCATCAACATAAACTTCAATTAATAAAATATTACCTTCACTTACCTTGATGTATAGGTTGTTGTCTACACTTCCTTTTATGAACCCTGCCTATTGCAGATACTTATCTAGTCTAGAGTACCATTCTCTAAGAGCCTGCTTTAGACCACACAAGGCCTTCTTTAATTTACACACATAATCTGTGTTCTATGACAACTAAAATCCTTATGGTTGTTCAATGTAGACTTCTTCTTCAAGTTCCCCATTCAGAAAAGATGATTTTACATCCATCTGATATACTTTAACATTTTTGGAGCATGCATAGGCTAAAAGCAACCGGATTACTTCCATTTTGGCAAATGGGGAAAATGTCTCTTCAAAGTTGATTCTTTCAATCTGTGCATATCCTTTACATACCAATCTAGCTTTGTTCATTGTAACTTGTCCATATTCATTTAATTTATTCCTGAAAACTCATTTTGTGCCGATCATATTCTTATTATTTGGTCTTGGAACCAGTTCCCAAGTGTCATTTTTCTCTATTTGATCTAATTCTTCATTCAAGGCCTTATTCCAAAATTCATCCTTGTTGGCTTCTTCAAAACAGTTTGGTTCAATTGTAGATAAGAGTGTTAGTTGTGTTTGTTTTGGTGAACGGATTTTTCTTCTAGTCTCAACTCCTGCATCTTTGTTTCCAATAATCTGATTTGAAGGATGATTCTTATGCACTCCTTTGCTAGGTGTCTTTGGAGATACTTGTTGAACTTGCTCTTCTGTTTCTGTCGGATTCTCTTCCTCTTCCTCTTCTACTTCATCTTCTTCTTCAAAAAGTTGTTCCATTGATTTGTTTTCTTCTTCCTTTGATTCTAGTCTGCCTGTTTCATCAATTGTTATGTTGATGCCTTCCAAAACTTTGTTCAATCTTAGATTGTAACACTTGTATGCTTTCCTTGTACTTGAGTAACCAACAAGTACTCCTTTGTCCACATGAGAGTCAAACTTTCCCATTTTTCCATCTTCTCTTTTGATGTAGCATTTGCTTCCAAAAACTCTGAAGTGTTTCACATTTGTTGGTCTTCCTTTCCATAGCTCGTAGGGATTTTTATCAATGTTATTTCTGAGAATTACTTTGTTTTAAATCTGAACTGTTGTATGCACTGCCTGTGTCCAAAATATATATGTCAATTTGGAATCCATTAGCATTGTTCAAGCCATTTCATGTTCTGTCCTATTCTTTCTTTCAAAAACTCCATTCTGTTGAGGTGTCCTAGCAACGGAGAATTGCCTTTTTATTCCATGACTGTTGTAGTAGTCCATAAATTCCTTTGAAGTGAACTCTCCTCCATTATCAGATCTCAAGCATTTGATTCTTGAATCCATCTCATTTTCAACCATTTCCTTGTAGATCTTGAAGTTTT
>ML806055.1:19493-51924 GCA_009831015.1 Picea engelmannii
TGTAGATCTTGAAGTTTTCAAAAGCTTCTGACTTGTTCTTGAGAAAGAAAACTGTAGTCATTCTTGTATAATCATCAACTAATAACATAAAGTATTTCTCACCTTTTAAGACCTTTGTTGTAGTTGGTCCAACTAGATTAGTATGCACAATTTCTAGTGGTCTTCTTGTTGAATATTCCTTTGATTTGAACCTGGTCTTTATTTGCTTTCCTTGTTGACAATGCTTGCATAAAGTGTTGGTTGGTTTCGTGATATGAGACATTTCTCTGACTACTTCTCTTTTTCTTACTTTGACAAGGTTATCAAAATGCACATGACCCATTCTTCTGTGCCATAGCCAAATTTAATCTTCCTTTCCTAGACAACACTTTTCATTTCCAATTTCACTTAACACATATATGTTGTTTTAAGTTCTGGCAACTGTACCAACCAATTTCCCTGAACCTTCTCTTCTTATCTCACACTTTTGTGAATCGAAAGTAACTTTATGACCTTGGTCACACATTTGACTCACACTTAGAAGATTATGTTTCATATCTTCTACCAGTAGAACATGTTGTGCCTTTTTATTCTTGTTCCCAATTCGGACTGTGCCTTCTCCAATGATTTTGGTTGAATTATCATTTCCGAAGGAGACTGATCCATTTCTTTCCTTTCACAATGTAAGAAATTTGTCTCTATCACCTGTCATGTGTTTTGAACATCCACTGTCAACATACCAACCGTGTTTCTTTTGCTTAGCTTGTAGAGCGACTGTGCATTATTCATTGCTATAATGATCTTGCTTTCTTATCCATGTCATTTTCTGAGGTTCATGTCTGTGACTGTTGTTATTATGTTGAGGTTCTTTAGGAGAGACTGTCATTCTGCAACTTTTGGCCACATGTCCAAAATTGTTACATTTGTAACATTCCACTTCAGTGCTCAAAGATTCAAACCTGTTGTAACTTCTTCTTTGTATTTCACTAGGTCTTCTTGAGTAACCCCTTTGTGTATGACTCTCAAAGTTGTTATTGTTCATGTTGTTAGCTCTGCAATTCACAACTTTATGTCCAAAATTATTACATGCATAACATAAACCAAAAAATATAGTTTGATACCTGGGAGTTGAAGATCTTCTGAAAGAAGGTTCTCTTATGAATCCTTCTTCTTCTTGAGGCCTATCTGTTTGTTGTTGATTCTGAAATCTGAATCTTCTCGGTGGAGGAGTGTCCCTATAATCTTCCTTGTATATCTTCCTATCTCCTTTGATTGTTTCTACATAGATTTTTGGATTTGTTTCTTTCTCTTTTGTTTTAGAGCTTGATCCATTTTCTGTCTGATTGTATTCAAGTCCAGGCTTGTCAAGATGATATTTTTTATTGTTGATAATGTCATCCAGAACTTTTGAGCTATTCTACATATTTTTCTTTTGAATATCCTTTCTTAGTGTGACAATCTTTGCTTCCAAGTTTCCAATGATCTTGTTCTTTTCTTCTAGTTGTTCTTCGAGTACTTCTTCAATTTTTTTATCTTCTTCTATTTTAACCTTCAATCTTGTGATCATTTGTTCTAGTTCTCGAGTGTCATTTTTCTTGTCTAGTTCTACGTGTAGTTTCTTGTTTTTCTTCTTTTCTCTTCTGATAACTTCTATAGAACACATTAATTCTTCTCGATAGTCAACTTCTGCCTCTTCAATTTCATCTTCGACTTCTTCATATCCTTCTTCAGCTTCCTCATATTCTTCTTCGGAGTCTTCTTTGTCAGAATCTTTTACATCCATGAATAGAACTATTCCTATCTCACTATCACTGATTTCATCTTCATCTAATGATGAGATGTCTTCTTTGATGCATAAGCTTTTCTTGAAATCTTTCTTTTTAGTTATTTTTCCTTTATATGTGTGTTTGCCTTTTGAGTATCCTTCATCATTTCTCTTTTTCTTATGAGGACATTTGTTAGCAAAAGGACCAATACCATCACAATTAAAACAAATTAAAGGAAGCTTACCTCTATACCTACCATTGGTTCCCTTGTCCAGTCTTTTGATGAAGTTAGCCACTTCTTCATCATCTTCCGAGACGTCGTTGTTGTTGCTATATTCTTCTTGTTCATTTTTCTTTTGCTTTGATCCTTTGGATGCTTTGAAGGCTTCTTATTTTACATCTGGATTTTCCTGTTCAGTTCTCATTTCATATGTTGTGAAGATTCCATGCAATTTGTCCATGCTGATTGATTTTAGATCCGATCTTTCTTCTAGTGTTGATATCTTAGGGTTGAATCTCATAGGACCAGATCTTAGTACCTTTTGAACAATTATAGATTCTTCAATTTCTTCTCCCAATCCTATGATTGCATTCATTGTTTTGTCAACTCTTAAGAAGTAGGCTGCAATATTCTCATCTTCCTTCATTTTTAGTTGTTTGAACTGACCTCTGTAAGTTTGAACTTTTGTTTCTTTGACTTTTGTATCTCTTTCATAAATATTTCAAAGTTTGTCCCAAATCTCTTTAGCGGATTTACAATGTGCAACTTTGATGAATATTGTTTCACTGAGACCATTCAAAATTGCATATGTAGCTTTGGAATTTTTCTAACCAAGTTTCACTGCTTTGTCATTTGTTGGTGGAACTGTTGGTACTGTGTATCCATCTGCAATTGATTGCCAAATTTCAAACCCCTGTGCTTGTATATATGTCTTCATCCTTATGCTCCAAAAAACATAGTTATGTCCATCAAAGTGTGGTATTCCATTTTTATATGAGTTGGTATTCTCCATGATCTACCTTTTAGTGGTTAAACTAATTTTTGAAGAAACCTACTCTGATACCAATTGTTGGATTACTAAGAGGGGCGTGAATCAATAATTGCATAATTATAACCTTTTTTCTCCAAATAATCCAAGTGTTATATCAATGTAGAATGATTATCCAATAATGAGCAATAAGAAATGAACAATCACACACATACATAGTACACCAGTGTTTTATGTGGAAACCCAAATCAGGAGAAAACCACAGAATGTTTTTTCTTATATGTCTTGAAGAATTACATCCATTCGAAGCACCAACTTCCTTTGTTTTCCAACTGCAACTGGAAGGAGGCTCCAACCCCCCAGTTTCTCAGGCTACAACCTGAGAGAATCTCCAACTCCCCAATTCTCTGGCTACAACTAGAAGGAGGCTACAACCCACTAAGTTCACCAGCTACAACCGGAAGGTGGCTACAACCACCTGTCCTTACCCCGTCCAACTACCCTGAAGTAGAGGTAGAATGATGGAACCACTGTCACACTATCAGTATGAGATATACCACTGTAAATTTGTACCAATAAACCTGAACCATGCATCAACATGTACCTCAACCTATAATCAACATGTACCATAAACAAGTGCATCAACCATGCACCAACCTGTACCAAACATTCTGTAATCAACCTGTACCATAAACAAGTGCAACAAACCATGTTTCAAGTATGTACCAATCATGTTTCAACTACTCATCAACTATGACTCATCAATATGTACCAACATCATCAACTGTACAGCTCATGTATGTGCCAACTCATCAACTAATTGTCTCAACCATGTACCCAACTTGTACCTCAACCAAAATCCCTCATCAATTTCATCATCCAAATATGATTTATAACT
Source organism: Picea engelmannii (assembly GCA_009831015.1). Classification (NCBI taxonomy): domain Eukaryota; kingdom Viridiplantae; phylum Streptophyta; class Pinopsida; order Pinales; family Pinaceae; genus Picea; species Picea engelmannii. The sequence continues at coordinate 23,126 of ML806055.1, forward strand.
CTATAATATATCTGGTGTATATGATCACATACCTGCAAACCTTCCTTAACTTTAAACAACAAGAAACTAGCATTTACATCAAACTTTTCTTTAGTCTCACATGACTAGTTTTGGATTAGTAAACAACCCTGAATTGAAATAATCATAGCTTTGTACCTGTAATGAATAAATATCTGAAACTGATACACAATGTTCTTCAGTGTGTTTTGTGCAATTCACATAGGTTTCACTACTTTTAACCTCTCAAAAAATTATTTATAGAAAAAATGGCATACCTTGTTGAATTCTGGTTTATTCTAGAGAGCGACCTTGTATAGCATGCCCCGCATGAAATGTTTTTTGAATCGATATGAAACTATTACACAACATACTACAGACTGTACTCTAACCAACACATTTTTTCTTACTAAATTTGGATCTGTTATGAATAATTTATGACGTTTTTACCTGAAACATATGTTTTTGACTAGTTCCAGGACTAGCCACAAACCCTATTTTCCATGGAGTGTAACTCCAAAAATACAACGACCCACAAGATGATTTTTTTAACACAAATACTTGGATATGTTTCCTCAATGGTATAGAAATTTCACAGTCTGAATCATTCTAGAAAAAAAGTTATTGTGAAAATGGTGAGATGACATGTAAATAAAATACCTTAGAAAGCATCATCAAAAGAATTTATCCTTCCTTGAATTCTGGCCTTCTTTTCTTCACCTTCCCTTAGAAATTTGGCTTATATATCCTTTGGTTATCTCAGATACCTATAGGTATTCAATTTTCTCAATTTTGATTTAAATGAGAGAGCCTTGCCTCTTATTTGTACTCTCCAAGTAGCTTCCTTAAAAACGTCTTCTAGGTCACTTTGCCCAATTTCCTTATTTTAGGGTTAACCCACTTCTAATTTATCCATTAAATTTATTATTTAAATAATTGATTTTGTATTCACTTTCAATTATATTTCACTCATCACTTCACTTTATTATTTACCTTTAAAAACTCTTAAACCACTTTGACTACTTTGACCTTTTGGGGCTTCTAGATGACATATGAGGGTCCTCCAACTTCATAAGGCCATAACTCTCAAACCGTGAGGAGTTATGTGACGTTCCACATACCACCAAAAATGGAATGACATGTACTATCCATATAGAATATTATTACCTAAAAATATATAAAAACTCATACCATTATCCATCAAACAAACTTGGGTTCATTACCCAAACCTAGGTTCTCCAACTTCTTGTGGCCATAACTCTCTAACCGTGAGGAGTTATGTGGCATTCCACATACCACCGGAAATGGCATGACAAGAACTATTCATCTAGGATAGTTTCAATGAAAAATTCACTAGTGTTCATCTCATTATTCCACAAATAATCATGGGTTCTCTAACCATACTTCTAGGATAATTCAATCTGCAAAGCGTCTTCCCGTGAGGGCTTTCACCATAAGGGGATCACTTTGGAATTCATCCATTTCTACTTATTATCAACCATGACAAGACAATAACAAGTCATCTTTACATCAATCAATCTTGGGTCCATTACCCAACCTTTGTGCTATGGGGCTTTCTTCAAGGGTTGACATCAATGACAACCAACCTTAATCAACACTAATTAAATAATTGGAAGCCTCCCGTAGACATTTTTGTTTTAGTGAATCTAGGATTGATTAGTCATCAACTAAATTCAGTGAATTTTTATGGGTAGTTTTATTCAATTCTCTAAGTAATGGATGGTTTGTTAGTGTCATGCATTCATTTTCTATTTACTACAGTTGTGCATTTTTTTAGTGCAATCGCCTGACTTTTTTCTACGGAACATAACATATTCATTTACTGTGTAAAACAAGGTTTATATTAGATGGATTTTTCAAAGTGAGACAAGACAAATTTGAAGTTTGAATAAGGAACATAAAAGAGTGCTAATTATATTCATTACAGTCATTTTTTCTGGTTTTTGTTCTCCAAATTTCCTTATAATGACTTTCCTAGGAAGGAAAACAAACTAAAAACTCAATCAAATCTTTAAAGAAAACTATATACAATATGTACAGTGCTAGAAGAATAACAATTTCATGGAACTGAAGCTGTTGGGTTACCTTCCTAGCTAGCTAAAATCTGAACACTAGGGTCATTACTTACTTCTTGGAAAAATGATTCTTTTGAAAGCAGTTGATGGTAGAGTCGTAGCCGATGTCCATTTAACAAAAAAGGAGAACCAGACCCGTCAATGGTAACTAAAGTGACAGTGTAATTATCATGAACTTCATTGATTTCATATGGTCCCAGCCACCTTGTCTGCAATTTTCCAAGAAAATCCCAAAATCTGGAATCATAGAGAAGCGCCCAATCACCTTTATGGAAGGATTTCTTCTTGATATGTTTATCGTGCCAGCTATATCTCTACCGTTGAATAACAGTTGTGCGCAGAAGGGAGAAAATACATGCTTCATATAACTCATTGAGTTGTCGTAAGCACTGTATGTGTGCCTCTGTAAAATCCAGTCCAATTTCTTGGGCCATTCTTAGAGTCTTGATCTCAAATTCAATTGAAAAAATAGGTTCTTTGCCAAAGACTAGATGATAAGGAGAGTATCCAGTAGTGTTACGCCATGTTGTGTGATAGGCCCATAAGGCATTTGGAAGCTCGGCTGCCCAATTTTTATGGTTTGTTGAGACTGTTTTTGTCAAGATTGCCTCCAAGAAGTTATTGGTACTTTCCACTTGTTCGTTTTCCTGTGGGTGGTATGGGGAGGTAACTCTGTGTTTAATGCAATAATTGCGCAGAGTGGTTGTGATTTTATGTGTTGTAAATTGCGACCCTCTGTCAGTGATTACTTCCCTGGGTAATCCATAGCGTACAAATAATTCAAAGAGAAACTTAATGACTGCTCCCTCCGTTGCTTTTGGAAAGATTATTGCTTCTACCCACTTGGTCATATAGTCTATTGCAACCAGTATATAGGCTTTATGATTTGATTTTGGGTTGAAGGGGCCAAAAAAGTCTAGTTCCCATCTCTCGAAAGGTTCCACCACTACTTCTTCTTGTAGGGGCATTTCATCAGTTTGGCCTAGTCGACCCATCCTCTGACAACTATCACAAGCTTGGACATATTTATTTGTGTATTTTAATATTGAGGGCCAATAGTAGCCCATCTGTAAAACCTTATTCCTAGTTATGTGGTCTACAAAATGTCCGCCACAGGGCTCATCATGACCTGCCTTCAAGACATCGCAAATTTCAGCATCTCTTACACATGTTCGGATCTGAAGATCATATCCTGTGTGGAAAAGATATCCATCGATCCAGGTGAACTGTGCATTACGTTGAACTATTAGTTTCCTTTCTCTTGAGGACAGGTGTGTTGGTAGTTTCCCAGCTACCATATAATTTGCCACATCAGTGTACCAAGGTGTCTTAATAGTGAAAGTGAACAAGTGTTTGTCTGGAAATTGGCCTTCAACTATCAAAGAGTCATCTGTTTTGGGACACGAAACAAGAAATTTGCAACAAGATTCTCTCTTTCGGGCTAATCATTGATGGTGATGTTGAATTCCTGCAATAGTAATAACCACCGAGTAACCCGTCCATTATTAATACGTTTGTTAGCTAAATATTTAATAGTAGAATGATCAGTATACAAAATAATTGGATATCCTGTTATATAGTGGCGAAATTTATTAATAGCATGTATAACGACTAAAAATTCGTTTTCTGTTACTGTGTAATTTAATTCAGTAGGAGTAAGATTTTTGCTAATAAAGTAAATAACATAAGGTTTCTTGTCTTCTTCATGTCCAAGGACAATGTCAATAGAGATATCCGATGCATATGAAGAGATGTGAAATGGTAATTTCCAGTTTGGTCCTCTCAGTAACGATGTTGTTGAAACAAGCCTTTTGAGTCCTTCAAATGCAACGTCACACTTATCAGACCACTGAAATTCCACATTACCAGTTAAAGCACGTAAAGGTGTAGCTATTCTTGAAAAATGTTCTATGAATCTGTGATAATATCCTGCAAAGCCAAGGAAACTACATACCTCAATTTGTGTACGAGGTGTAGGCAGATTAAGGATTACCTCTATTTTTGTTGTATCTACCTTGATTCCATCTACAGAAACATAATGTCCTAGTACCACACCTTCAGGCATCATTATATGAAATTTCTCATGACTCAAACATAACCTGGTATAAATGCATCGTTCCAGTACCTTCTCGATATTGTTTAATGCTTGATCAAGATTAGTGCCATAAGGGGTGAAATCGTCCATGTAAACTTCAATTCCTTCATTAATTGAATCAGAAAATATGTTCAAAATAGATCCCTGGAATGTAGTTGGAGCATTACATAATCCAGAGGGAAGTACCCGATATGCAAAGGTACCCCGGGGACATGTAAATGTAGTTTTATCCTCGTCGTCCGGAGCAATTTGAATCTTATTATAACCGCGGAAGACATATAGGAAGGAGAAAAATTGCTTCCCTACTAAAGTATCAAGGACCTAATCAATAAAAGGTAGGGGAAAGTGCTCCTTCTGGGTAGATTTATTGAGTTCTTTGTAGTCTACATAGATTTGCCACTTCCCATTCTTCTTGACGACGATTACTAGTGGAGAGACCCACCGGATTTCTGAAATAGGATATATGAAATCTACATCCAACAGTTTCTGTAATTCTTCTTTAACAACATCCCTGAGATGAGTATTCAATCTTCATTGGGGCTGTCAGATGGGTCATGGATATTTCTCAATATATATATGATGTGTACGGAGTTGGGGATCAATGCCCTTCATGTCAGGATATTCCCAAGCAAAATCTTGTTGATATTTAGAAAGGATCTGAATCAATTTTTGTTATTGTTGCTCATTCAAATTAGCATTAATATTCAGAAACCTCCCTGGTGCAATTTCAACTGAAATGTTGTTATGCACAGTAGTAGTGGGAATTTGTTGCTCCATAAATTCTTCCAAAATTTCTCCTTGTGCTTCATTATCTAAAACATATTTTAGAATTTGACATGTTGGGTTGCCTATAACGGCTGGGTTGTTAATGAAGCTACTGATCACATCATATTCTAGTTGGTTTTTGAACCTAAGAGCTTCTTCCAGTGTGAAAGAAGATCATAGGTTTTCTTTTGGATATATAGGTGGATGCAATTGTTGATGTATGATAGGGAGACTCGGTTTAGCTAGAGGTTACATGATAAGGTTCGTTGTAGCACTTCATCTAGAAATTTCCATGTTTCTTGTGCGACATCATATGTATGCATCTATTGTTTCTAGCGACAGTCTTCCCAATATAAATTGGTGTCCATCAAGTCTACTTATTGGGTTGATAACTAGGAAATCAGTTGGGTATTCCCAAGAGTCGACCGAGATTTCTATGTCTTGTAATGTGCCCACTGGTTTAACTACTAATCTATCAGCCAATTCTAACATAATTGAAGTAGGTTCGAAGGAGGTGATGCCTAGGACATTACAGGTCTCGATGATCAGAATATGAATGGCTGTCCCCAAATACACCAATGTATTTGGAAAAAAAAACCCTGTATCTGAACTGTTACCATAGGATTCCCTGGGTCTATATACTTGACCAGCTCCTGCTTGCCTAGAATAAGATCAAATAGATTTCCTACTACGTGAACAGTTGATGGACCCTTAGATTTCCTTCCAGGCTTCTTTCCACATAATTCTTTGATTGTTTTTGCATAAATTGGAATGTCTTGTAAATCCTGGAGGAGTGGAATTTTAACACATGAATTCTTTACTTCCCCGACGATGTCAAATTTAGGATATACAACTGGTTTTTCTATCATTAGCCTCTCAGAAATGGGGGAGGAGGAATTAGTCTTCATCATAATTTTTTTGCTCAACTGTGTTTTCCCCCTGTTTTGTTTCTTCCATTATGACCACAATCGATGGTTTTATTGTTGGTTGCATATTATTCTCATTCTCCTATTCTTGATGAATGTTGCTTTCCTTAGGAGAAATCACACACCCTGATCTCAACTGGAGTTTGTTGCACCCTAAATAATTTGTTTCACCCTCCAAATTCTCGACAATTTGCACAAGCTGGGTTGGTCTGTTATTAGGATTTGGGTTGGGTTGAGCTAGTAATTGAGGGCACATCTAAGGTTGAGGATTCTAGTGTAATTGAAGTGGATATTGTAAGTTGGATAAGCTTGGGGAACCATTCCCATGGGTTGAGTGGTCAGTCCCATGGGGCACTGCCAGTTTTGAGTCCAATTGGGGGGTTGGGAAGTTGTGCTAGTCCACTGTGAAGGATAGGGATTGTTATTTGGATTCTGCCAAAATTGGGTAGGGTATTGCAGGTTAGACCAACCGAGATTAGAAACTGATTTATTTGGCCAGGGTGTAGTAGGATATTATTGGGACTTCCAGGTGGGGTTAGAAAATGGTTGGCCCTTCCATGCGTTTCCAAAATTATGTTGTTGATTATACTACCTAGAAAAGAAAGAAGAGGGATCTTCTAGCATACCTGGGGGATGAGCATGTCATTGGAAATGTTGAGAAATCAGATATATTGGTTTTGTTTCCTCTTCTACTTCTTTGAAGACAACTTTTAGTCTTGGGAGTGATGGACATTTTTTTGTCGCATGGTCTTTGGCATATATGGCGCAAATACGAACCACGTTCAAGGGACAATCTCTCGAACCATGTTTCCTTTTGCATCGTGGAAAAAATATGGCCAACGATTGTTCTGCTTCTGCTTGTTTCTCTTTAACATGTAGAACATCCAATTGTGTAGTCAGAGTGCTCAAAATATCTGTTTTAAAATTTTATAAAATATTACCAACTTCTGCTCGGGTGACGCTCCCGCTAGTGGTGTTGCTACTCTTGGTGATGGGAGGCCGTATTCCCGATCTGGTTCATGTACTTCCACGTGAACACCTGATGCACAATTGGATAATTTTATAATATGTTTCTTGATAAAAATCTCATTTTCCCATTAAATTCAATGTTTCTACCCATTCATCCTTCATACATTTTATTAGAGTGGCTTTAAGTACCTCACCTAGTAATGTAACATAGGATCATCTCTACAGGTTATACTGAAATCTTTCAACATATTCTTCTAGTGTCTCATTTTATTTTGCAGTCATTTTAAAGATTCCATCCTTTAAGTCCCTGGTTCAACAATAGTCCTGATACTTTGTAAGGAAGGCTTGCTTCATTTCATCCCATGAATTGATAGTTGTTGGCACAGGGCAGACCTAGGGTTCAACGCTACAACAACGCACCAACAAAACCCTAACTACCATCCCTTTTGGAAACACCTGCGAAGCAAATGAAGTCTCACCCAAGGTAGAGGCAGGGGTGGTTGCAGGACTCCAATGTCTGCAACCTTAGTTGGGACACAGATCTATGATTGTAACACCTTAACAGAACACTTAGTAATTATAGTTCATCAATACCTAGTTTAGTTTATAATGTAGTTAAACCCTAATATTAAATCTATGCAACATTCCCATAGATTCAACAGAGTCGAGCACTAATCATACTAACACAGATCAGATATAGCATTCACTCACATTATTCATCGCTAAGCTACCATATTAGATTCATTCATCATCTAACAACATACTAAGAATTTAATCATATAGACAAGAGAACAACCAAAAGCACAAAGAATTCACAACACAGGATATGTGTGGTTCACCCCCACCCTAGGGCTACATCCACCAACTCTTTGTCTTCTTTATTAGCTTCCTTCAATGCACAAATCCTCAAGATCAACTTTGCAGGGGATAGGATATCTGCGCACTCTTCGTTAGATCCTCCTTCTCCAAGCTAGGTTACAACAACAAAGCTTACATACAGTCTCTTATGGTCACTTGCACTTAGCTCTAAAAGTCTCACATAGTATGCACAAATCCATCACAGTTACCACTTGCACTTAGAAATTAACACTTAGCACTTAGCACACTGGCCTCTTCTTACATCTCATTGATACTTATTTATACATTACAAAATTGGGCCTAAACATGGGTAACCCCATGGGCCGACATTCCCTTACCCATTACATAATCCCAAAACCCAAAAATCCCTAAAAAGGTGTTGAGATCCCTCGATCTCTGCTTCGTCTTGTGCTTCGCTTTCAACAGCATGTCGATGTCCCAAAACTAGGTCAAACATGACCAAGAATCCTCAAAACTTGGTCAAGGGCCAACAAGCCCCCAACACTCACCTGTGACTCGTCCCGAGTTACTCTGATCTGGGTAGCTCTGCTTCAAAATACTTGAGCTTGGCTCAAGCTAGTTCAACTTGTTGTTGTGCCACGGCCTCCTGTTCAGCGAACTCTTGGATGACTTCTTCATTGACAGGTCCCTCTAGGCGTTGTTTAGCTACAGTGACGACTTGCTCCAGTTCTACTCCTCGGCCTTCGATCTCTGCAAGGAGTTGGCAAGCCTCATCCTATATAGGTTGGAGCCTCTGGGTCACTTCCATGACTCTTCTCTAAATGGTGTGGACATGTTGTTGAGCGGTACACTGCTCTTGGAATTGTTTCATCCTTTCAACAGCTGACAGGGGATTCAACTGCGCCTGTATTGTTTCTGCTTGTTGCTTCGCCTCCTGGAGCTCTGACTCCAGTGCCTTCAGTTATCGATTCTTAGTGAGTCGATCATACGTCTGGGAACTGTGATCACTTAGTTGCTTACATTCCATGGCAAGGGCCTTTATTCTCTCAACTATGCTTCGAGCAGTTGCATCTCTTTGATCTCTCACATCCTGCGGGGTGTCGGGCACTGCACGGAGATCTAAGTCTATTATTCTTTGTTGTAACTACTGGATAGCTTCCACGAGATGCTCGACTCAGTCTTCTACCTTTGGCTCTAAGCCTTTCACAAAGTAGAGTGCTCTATTGACTACTTCTTTCACTTTGAGTTGCTCTGCGAGCAACTATTCTTTTTCTTGTTGAATATGTGCTTTCTCCTCTTCCAACTTTGTCTGGAGAGAAACCTTCTCCTATTCTGCAAGTCAGCATTGTTCTACAAGTACTTCTTGCACTTGCTTCAAGGCCTGGGTGGCTTGTTCAATTTCTTCTTGTGCACAACGAAGGCGAGCTTCAATCGCATCAGCTAGTCGGCAGAGTTGGGGTGGCTCATATCCCAACTCTGGTTCACCCGATGGAAAGGGTTCTCCCATTGCGTGACTGGACTGAAGGGCCTATTGTACCCCTCAGATTTTGACCTCAATTCTATCGTACGGTTGCGATGATGAAGTCAAAGTCATCAACAGTGAGCACAGTCTTCATCTTAGTCAAGGTGGCTCTGGATTTCTTCCGAGAAGAGGGTTTCGGGGGAGAAACCTTCCTCTTCTTCAAGGGATCGGCCTCATCTCTAGGCGGTGTTACTTCTCCTTTCTTCTGCTCATCTTCTTTTCCATTTATCTCTTCTACTTCATCATCACCCCCTCGGCTAGGTGATCCTAAATTAGTCTTTTCTGAAGCGCTTCTTAAGTCTTGGACTTCTTCGGTCTTCTTTCTTCAGCTAGTTCCGGGTGTGTCATGTTCTTTGTGAGCGACCTCCGAGCTATCAAGTTCAGGATCAAACATATCTGCAAGGTCAGCGGGGATAAGGAAGTCTTCTGACCAGTCCTTAGTTATCTCCTCGAGGTCTTCTTTTGTGATCTTCTAGTACGACTAAATCTCCTTCTTATGTTCTTCTCCTCGCGCAGTAATATAGATGAAGTGTCAATCTGTGCGAAACTTCATGAGGGGTTAGAACCGCTGTAAGGTGTTCGACGTCATGCGAGGTTTGGCTTTGATAGCCCTCTTTAGCTGGAGATAGTATGTGTGAAAGACTGCGTTCGACTGCCACTCTTTTCCCATATCGCTTGAGTACCAGAGCGTGGTGAACTTCGCAGCAAGCGACTCGAACAACTCAATGTCTGGGAAGGTCACACCTTATGGCATCTCCCAAGAAATAAATCCGATGGGGATCAGAAGCCAGCTAAAGTGGAACTCGTATCCCTGATCCTGTGCTTCGGGACAGTCTAATTCTAGCTGATTAACTAGGTACTTTGCCCAGTTCATCTGTACATGTTCCATGAATTTCCCTGTGAGGTCAACGACAAAGCCTGTGACCTCCGTGGGTTTGTTCTTCCTTACTATCTTTCTTATGATTAATTGGCATGCTAGGCACACTGCTCCATTCTGGATGGAAGCTACCTTGTAGCCCTGCGTCCCCTTCTCAACATCATCGTATGTATCCTTGATGTTCTGTGATAACGTGCGATCTGTGGATTTTCCTGGATAGAAGTCTTGCGGGTCAGGTCCTTACATACTCAACCCGATGATCCTATGGATCATCATCGAATCGAATGTGATACGACGGTCTATCCATAAGTAGCCGCCATGGTAACATGAAAGTAGGAGCTTGAAACAGGTGTTAAATTCTTGGTGCCTTCCAAAGTGTGGGATTTTCATTACATTCAATAGGGTGGACTGTGCGAGGTTCATCGTCCACGGCTGGGGGATTATTTTCGAGCTCTTCCCCTTCGTCCTAGTCAAGTATTTATATGGGATGAGCATATTATGCTTCTTGCGGTCTCCTAAGTTGAAGTCGTTGAACTTCAACGTGGCAATCTTGCCCTACTGTCCTCGAAGTACGCATATCCCCTTTGGGAGGTACATAGTAACCATGGTGTACTCAAAATCTCTCAACACACTATCATGACTCACCGTGTCGACCAGAGGCAGGATGTAGTTGGGGAATATGGTCAGGATTAGCTTCGCATTTGCCAGGTCATCTTTGTGCTTGTTTCTATTTTCCGCTACTGGTCGGGATGGTCTGCATCCATGAGCAATCGACGGAGAGGCTTTCACTCCTCTCATCGAAGAAGCTTGTATACCCACAGACATTATTGTTTCAGACATTACTTTTTTAGTCATGAGTTCTATGAGTACCTCCTTCACAGACTCTTCAACTGCGCTAAGTTCTTCAGACATACACGCTCGTGGTTGAATATCTCAGGTTTGAGGAATAACTACTCAATGCAACGGGATGGATGGTGATAGCGTGATGATCACTGTGAGAAATCAACTAATCTACAGGATCCGATAATCATGGTTGGAAAAAGTGTTCTCGGTGCAATTTTTGATGGACTAAGTAGATAACTAGGCAACGAATCTCTCCAACGGGCGAGAATCCTTCATTAATTCAGTTTGGTTTGTTACAGCACGGTCCCAATGGTCTGTTATGGCACGCTTTCTGACCATAAATGCCTTTCTACCCATTCAAGGTATTGGTCTAACGGTTATATTGTTACCAATGGCTATATTTCTTCGCCATGACGAAGTGCCTTGTGACGTTGTTCTGATATCCCGACGAAGTTCCCGTTTTGCAAATTTTCCTTCTGTGAAGTTCCCTCTGGAATATTCTGTAACTTTTTTATCTTTGATCTCTTATTTCTTAGTTTTCTATCCTTCTTTCCAATAAGCTTTGTCTCGGTATTCCTCTTTCCATTCTGATTATTATCTCCTCTTGGCATAGTAACTTCACACTGTTGAGATTCTTTCCTAGGATTCAAGGGCAATACTTCTTCTCTATTTGGGGTAGGTGCTTCAGTATTCTGTGAGTCTTCTTGTGTTCTTCCAATGTCGACATCCAAGTTTTGGGTTTTAAATAGCTTCGATCTATTCTCCTATTCTGCAATCAAGTGTGTGATCCTCCTAGTCATGAAATCTTTTAACTCTTTCTTCTTCTACTCTAAAACTTCTTCTTCTTTCCTTCTGGTCTGATCCCTTTCAATCCAAGGTTTTCCTAGTAATATATCAAATGGGGTGTTGTTCTTAATAAACTTAAAAACTTCAAATTCTTCCTCTGTCGAAGATCCATGGGAACTTATAGATATCTGGGTGAGCTTCCCATACAGGGTTATCAGCTTTCCTCTAAATGATCCTATTCCCCCCAATGAAGGAATCATAGTAGGCTTTCCTAAGGTTTTCCAAGTTCTTTCTGTCATAATATTCACCTGTGTTTCTTCATCCAGAACACAGTCAATGTTGAAGTCTCCTATTCTTGCTTCTATGCACTCTTTTTCTTTGAAGATCTATGATAATTTGATATTTCGGTGGTCATTCAGGGTTTCTTTCATTTGCAGCAATACAGTCTCTGATTCTTTTGGGGTTTCTACCATGGTCTCAATTGCTTGACCTTTCTCATGGTATTCTTGTCTCATATTAATTTCTTCAAGATTAGTTATCATTCTAGGGAAATCTAAAACTTCATGGTCCGTAGCTTTACAACAAAGACAACTAGATCTTCTACCTGGACATTCCTTAGCCAGATGTCTTGGTTTTCTGCAACTGTAAGAAAGGGTTAATCCTCATTTTTTTTTAAATGATCCCCAACCTTTCCTACACTGCACACTAGGATCATAGTAGCTAACCTGCAAAAAAGTCTTTCTAGGATCCTGCATCCATTAGTTAGTCCAAACATTCTTTCTATGCATAGGTATAACATATCTTTCATTATTCTTATCAGATCTACTTATATCAAATCTTCCTTCTTCTAGTTGTGCTCTACTTTTCAAGTTAGGACAAAATTTATCAAACATACCTAGATCCATACTTTTGAAACAAAAATTTCCACTTATCTTACTTTCGTCAGAGCACAAAGCTTCCAAATCTAAAACTTGTCACTATTCTTACCTCTATCAGAGCACAAAGCATTCATAGCTTACCTCTTTTCTTCAGATCAGACTTCTTTTCTTAGCACAGAGCTTCACAGATCAAGTAGAATACTGCACACTAGGGAGACAGATCTACACACAGATCTTTCACAGTTTCAGGTCAGATCTTCGCACAAAGCTTCTTCTTCCTTAGTTCCCAGCAATCATAGTTTCAGGTCCCAACAACGGAACCATTTTTTGGCACAGGGGCAGACTCGGGGTTCAACGCTACAACAACACACCAACAAAACCCTAACTACCAGCCCTTTCGGCAACACCTGCGAAGCAGATGAAGTCTCACCCGAGATAGAGGCAAGCGTGGTTGCAGAACTCAAGTGTCTACAACCTTAGCTGGGACACAGATCTGTGATTGTAACACCTTAACAGAACACTTAGCAGTTATAGTTCATCAATAACTAGTTTAGTTTATAGCGCAGTTAAACCCTAATAGTAAATATGTGAAACATTCCCATAGATTCAACAAAGTCGAGCACTAATCATACTAACATAGATCAGATCTAGCATTCACTCACATTATTCAGAACTAAGCTACCATATTAGATTCATTCATCATCTAACAACGCACTAAGCATTTAATCATATAGACAAGAGAACAGCGAAAAGCACAAAGCATTCACAACACAGGATATACGTGGTTCATCCCCACCCTGGGGCTACATCCACCAACTCTTCGTCTTCTTTATTAGCTTCCTTCAATGCACAGAGCCTCAAGATCAACTTCGTAGGGGACAGGATATTTGCAGACTCTTCGCTAGATCCTCCTTCTCTAAGCTAGGTTACAACACAAATCTTAGATACAGTCTCTTACGTTCACTTGCACTTAGCTCTGCAAGTCTCACACAGTATGCACAAAGCCATTACAGTTACCACTTGCACTTAGAAATTAACACTTAGCACTTAGCACATCGACCTCTTCTTACATCGCCTAGCTACTTATTTATACATTACAAAATCGGGCCTAAACATGGGTAAACCCATGGGCCAACATTCCCTTACCCGTTACATAAGCCCCAAACCCAAAAATCCCTAAAAAGGGGTCAAGATCCCATGATCTCTGCTTCATCTTGTGCTTTTCTTTCGATAGCCTATCGATGTCCCAAAACTAGGTCAAACATGACCAAGAATCCTCAAAACTTGGTCAAGGGCCAACAATAGTTCCTCCCCCTAGTCCCATAAACCATCATAAGGTTGCTCCTTTCAAAGTTGAAGGAAATAGCTTTAGTTTCTGGGATTCTGAGGTATAGTCGTAGCCTCTACATAGGACATCAAACTCGAATAAGAATGCGTCAGGGTCCTCTGAGATCCATCCTTTTAAGGTTGGAATATTCTACAGCGGAATGGCTTTCATTGGGGAATTAGAAACCGGATCAACTATAGGATATTATAAAGTGGAAGTCTAGGTTCGTGGTTGATTTTGTTGTGCCATTTGGTCGAAGATGTGCAAATAGCCTTCAAGGATTTCTTGGTCTAAGTGTTCTATTCAGGGTGGTTGATTACTTGGTCCTTTAGGAGATTTAATTGCGCTACCTATGTCTAGGATTTCAGGTATTCCTTATCCTATCAAGATCATCGGAGATCGAGGTTCAGGTGGTGGTGGGTTTTCTACAGCAACCCCACTGGTCTCCCCTTCTCCTTCTTTCAAATTACAAGAAGTTCCCTCATCTAAAGGACTGAAAGGTGGAGTATGCGTATTTTGGAAACGTTGTTCAGTCCCTTCATTTCCATTATGAGCCTCAACATGAGCTGTAGTTGGTGAATTTGTTACTTGAGGGATTCGGGTAGAACCTTTTCTAGGTCCAACCGAGGCTTGAGATTCAAATTTTTGGATGATTTTGTCTATGAAAGTGCTCCTTCCAGGGGGCACCGATCCTTGGGATTTTGTAGTTTTTGGTGGGGGGTTTTGTTTTTCAGGTTCTTTTTTCTTAGTCATACACACAAACACAAATTATATGCACCTATACAACCTCTATGTATCAGCTGAAGGTAGGTGTTGGAACAAGTGTTTTACTTGTTTCCTACGTAGGTTCTTACCTTCTATTTTCAATACCTCATCATCCAGAGACGCAACCTATGCTACCTTTGACATTCTCCCCGGCAAAGGCGTCAAAATGTTGGGCTCTAAAGATGTCCTAAAAACAACCTTAGTATGACATTAATTTATCAACAGAGGATTCGTATTTTATTTCAAGAATGCCAGCAAAGTCTATCCAAATAGTCTTAGAGGTCTAAAACGTGTATATCATTCAGTTAAAGAAAATCTAGGTCTATCTAGTTCACTACAATAATCAAGTCTTCACACATTCATTAAAAAACGTTGAAACTAATAACTCACTCAACAGAATTGTAATATGATTAATAACACATTGTGAATCAAAGCATCAATAAATTTGTTGAATTCATCTAGCTAAGAAATAATAATTTAATCTGCAAATTTTTTTAATGAATCAATCTCTTAATGACTAATTAACCTGCTAGAAAAGAACAATGAATTACTGAGTATCAAAGAAGAAACAACAAATGTGAATTAAGAGAAACGAACAACAAATGTGAATTTGATAAAAGGAACAACATATGAAAGGAATTATCAAACCATAAACTAACAACATTTGGAAATGGAACATAAATCACTAATATTCAAATGAAACATCTATTCTCTGCAAATGAACAAGATAACCATTTCATAAAAGAATCAACACAGTCATGAATTTAACTTAACTGTTGCAAGGAAATTCAAATCATAAAACTAAAACAGAATTGACACAATTACAGATGAGACGGTAACTCCTTCCGACTAGGCCCACAGTCTTCAGAAGGTACTGCTACGAAAAACTCAGTACGCAAAGATGATAAAAAATCTTAAGGCTTTCATTAATTCCATAACTGGTAAATCATTTACAATGGACTGATGTACAGAATATCAACAATTCAGAGATCTGATTGCTTGGATAAATTTCTTGGATATCTCTCTATTGTTCATCATTCTCTATAAATGCTTGGATAACTTTCTTGGATATCTCTCTATTGTTCATCATTCTCTATATATTACAATGACATGAGTAAATTAAGATATCCTGAGAATCGAGAGATCCTCAAGATTGCTTTTACTATTTATAAAGATTACAAAATAAAGAGTCAATCTTCCTCTAAACTATTTTGCGCCTGATTTCTTCGATATTTAATGGCTTATGTATCTTCAGGCTATCTTTAATTATATTGAGGTAACAACAATTGTCCATTTTCTGTATAAAATCACAACAATTCAACCCAAACTTCATAAAATATCTAATATCACTCAATAATATTTCTAGAAGACTTTTTAATCATTTTCTTTCCTAATTACTTCTAATCAATAGAAAAGTCAATCAAGAATACATCATAAACCATGGTAATAAGGAGGATATTTGTACCTTTTTCTCAACTCAACATGGGGTCGATGGATCACATTGGTGATGGGCATGTTGGAAGTTCCAAGACATTTAAAGAGAGTTCCGACAAAGATTCTATATAAGGGAATGATGAATGATGACAATGAGATCGACGTGCGTGATGAACATTGATGAAAACATGGACGATATCAAAGGTTATAGACATACTTGAGTGTTGAAACCCTCCCATAACTTCAAGGCACGTGTCTACTCTAACCATGTAAAATTTTGACGTATACAGGCACAGATTGAAGAAATTTCAATGTTGGCTCCATTCTTTGCTCACTATGCAGGGTCGATACATGATATTTGTGGTGGGTGAATTGTAAGTTCCATGACATTTCAAGAGAATTCCAAAAATATTTTACAGATGGAAATGACGAATGATGACAATGAGACATCCATTATGAACTTTGATGCAAATACGGACGATCTCAAAGATTATGTCACTAGTACATTTGGGTCAAATTCTGACCACTTTATATTGTCGGGAGAACGACAAACAACAGACCCCCTCAAACGTCGTTTCACATGACGTCGCTTTTCCAACGATATATATTTCATCTTTATTGTGATGTCTTGGAGGTGGCAAGACCGACGTCTTGAACGTGGCAAGAGAGATGTCTTGAACATGGCAAGAGAGGCGTCTTGAACGTGGCAAGACCGACGTCTTGAACGTGGCAAGAGAGATGTCTGAAATGTGGCAAGAGAGACATCTGGAACGTGGCAAGAGAGACATATTGAACATGGCAAGACTAACGTCTTGAACATGGCAAGAGAGAAATATTGAATGTGGCAAGAGAGACATCTTGAACGTGGCAAGAGCGATGTTAAGAGTTATCATCTCTGACGTGCTTGCTATGGGAGTGACACTCCAAGTTGTCGCAATAGCAATTGTGTTGTAGGTATTTAAAAAAAAAATACAATATCAATACTGAGAGGGACAGGTACATTAACCTTTTCTAAGATACTAGCCATATCAATATTTCAATCTATATCATCGGTCTTAGGCAAGGTTGGTTGAGGAGGAGGACTAAATTCCAATGGTAAAGGGGGTCTTTTCTAATGAGGTTTAGGATCACTAGGATATGTCTCAGGTGTGTTATCACAGCAACTCACAATTGTTGAGATAAAGTCCAAAAGATCAAGTGCAATCATCCGTAATAAGACTGCACGAATATACTAGAGAGTAAGTCCCTGTTTTTAGATAGGATCAAAATAATATTGTACTTTCTTGGGTACGTCGAAACAAGTTCCATCCAATACAAGATCCTATATACCAATGAGATAGCTGAGAAACAGAAATTCCAGAGCCTTCACTGAAACCTCTGACAATTTGTTTAACATTTAGCAAAAAATTATATCATCAATGATAAAACTTGAAGTCATTGCAGGTATTTCTTTGTATCATTTGGCTAGCACAACAACTTCACACATAGCATGCAAGTGTTCTATATATATACATTGAGTAGAAGAGCAAATTCATAGAATGCAAATTGTAGCAATTCAAAACAACCATAACAGATTTGGATTCCAAATATAAAGCTCATAATCTATCATGCTAAGACATTTGAAAATGCCAAACCATGTAAAATTCAATATCCCAATACTCAATCAGAACAAGGGGCGAAAAAAGACAAATTTAAATACTTCAACAACTATAGCAGATTTGGCCTATAGATATACAACACATATATATTCCAATTTTGGTTTCAAATAACAACCAATGTTACTGTTATATACACAACTAATCCACCTAGTTTCAAATAACAACCAATGTTAACTATCATATACACAGTTAATTCATGTAGTAGATATATTAAGTGACCGAAGATCAGTCATTTTTCAAACATGATCCAAGAACATGACAAGCCAAAGAAGAATATTGTGAATTTGTTAAAATGGCTTCATGTATTGCACATTATGAGGAAGGTGCACATCCAAACTGCAGATGCTCTCAAGGATTTTAGATAGAATCTCAGGAAAAAAACATCCATATATCGAATTACTATATTCAAGATATAAGCGATATGTTATCTAAGTCTACAGATGCATCCATTTAGCCAGAATTATTTACACGCTCACATTCATCAATCCATTCAGAATACCTGCAAACATTTTCATAAATACAAATGGATAAGTCATCCATAGAGCTATTTATTACTCCATTGCATATTAAATCCCTCTCCTCCAATTCAATAAGGACGACCTTTTTTCAATAATTCAAAACTCTATAAATATAAACTATTCAGTTGATCTAACTACACTACTAAAAAAAGGCATGTGCCAAAACCCAAACACTAAAATATATGGTTCAGAAAGCTTACATGTCAATGGGCTCGCTCAATATTGTCAATTCCAATTAATCCAAGAGAAGATATTATGTTTAGTAAGGGCTCAAAAGTAGAAAAGTCACTTGTGAAAATTAATACTACATAAAAATAACCTTAGGAAAACACAAAAAACTTCACTGACCATTTATTGAGGTGTTGAAACTCTCCTGGCATATCCTGCATGAAGCCTCCCCGATAAGATCTTTCTGATCCTTGAATGAACAAAAATGTTAGAGCTGGCAAAATGTGAAACTGCAAGGCTTCATATAGTCAGCAGACTAAATGTCAAACTGCAAGGCTTACTTTTTGTTGGAGAAACTTGTTGTCCTAAGTGGGATACAAAAATCATTGAGGAAACAAGATCTAATGTCGATGATGTCTTGAACACTCTAAAAGACTCATGGTCATAAGAAAAAATAAAAAAATTCACTGTGTTGATACCCATGACGATTTATGATCCTTATAACTATGAATAAGCTCATGGAAAGCATGGGAGAATGTTATAACATAAGAATATATGTCCTTGATGAAAAATGAGATATGGGAGTTGGTATCTCTTCCATTAGGGAAGAATATTGTTGGATATAAATGGGTCTATAAAATGAAATTTTATGTGAATGGTAGTATTGATAAGCATAAATCTTGATTGGTCACTCAAGATAATTTTGCTCCTATTGCCAAGATGAACACCATTTTGATTGTGCTTTCAATTGATGATAGTTTCCTGTGGGATATTCACTAGATGAATATCTCTCAACTGCATTCTATTATCTTGTGCACTTGTTTCATTCATTTATAATATATTGAATATTTGGGTAACATGGGAACATGCCTATATTGATTGTCTTGTATTTTATTAATGTGGTGTCTCATGCCAATCCTAATCTCTATTTTCTACATATCAACAAGCTAAAATCCATTGATTAAGATCACATTACATTATTAACTTATTAATTACAAACAATTGTTTTATTAATCAAAGTTGCAACTAATAAATAACCCATGCATGTATGGAAAGAAACTAAACTATTTTTGCAATATCTAAATAGAACACTTAATTTTGGCATTATATTTAGTGTGTGCACTTGTAGTGAAGAGCTTCAACAACTTCTACAATTTTACAATGTTTGATTGTGAAGGTAATGTTGACCAATAAGGAGGTAATGTTGACCAAAAAGGAAGTCCGTTGGATGTTATTGCTTTACTTTTGGAAACAAAGTTGTGTCATGGTGTAACAAAAGAAATTTTAATGTTGATTTTTACCACAGAAGCATAGTTGTTTACTTTTGACAATAAATTTCTATCATTGTGCCACAAGAGAAATTTTATTGCATCTTTGTGAAGCATTGAAGATACTAGTCTCGGTTGCAAAAGAAAGGAAAAAATAATTAGATTGAATAGGTTGCTATCAAATGTTGGAGAAAAACCAACATATCCTATGATGTTATGAAGTGACATTTAGAGTTTCATTTCTCTCACAAATAATACGAGATTTCCTAGGAAAATAAAACACATACATATACAAGATCATTTGTGAAAGAAGTTGCTAGAAAAGAGTTGGAGCTTCTGTTTTGCAATTCAGAAAACACAGTACCTATGAACACCAGACCTTGTACTAACTTTTATTCACATATGATAAATTAAATGTATTGTCTTTGGTTTTTTTTCATGAAAACAAGCTGAGCAAGAGTTCTATAGGTCCATCCCAAAAAAATGTGTGGATGGTTAGAATGAGGGTAGGTAGGTAGTTCAACGACATCTATTAGTGACCATATTTGTAATAGAGATGTAATTGAAGTCACTCTCAATTGAGAGTGTAGTGAATGTTAAGGTAAATACCAAATTTAACCAATATATTCATCAATCATGCTAGTATTAATGAAGGTTTTACTTTATTTATCTACTAGAATGTTTGAAGCATACTTTCTTTTAATACTAAATGAAGCAGTTATAATTTCTTGACAAACCCCCACCTCAGGATTGATGCTCACAACAATGTCACCATCTTTGCCTTCTGACCAAGAAAATCCCTTATTGCAGTCATCTGGTAAATGAAATGTAACGACATATGGATCACCAACACCAACCTGCATAGATATAAATAGATGTCAGTATAAAATGTAAAGGGATAGGGGTTGTTGGATCCACTGGATGCACAGAAGTTTGCCTAATACATATCAAATTAAATCGCAACTGACCTTCCAAAAGAGTCCTATTGCAAAAGAGCAGTAGACAGAAAGCAGAAATTTCAGAGTCGATTTCAGATTATCGTAAAATATTTTATAAAATTTGCATACACTTAAAAGAAGAACTGACAAAAGCTTAAATTTGTAATTGTATTTCTCCTTGAAAATACAGATCAATCTTACTCTTGAAATAAAATCTCCAACCAGGTCTCTAATATCGTTGACATCATCATTACGACATAGTTCAACAAGTCTCCAGACAGCAAAAAGAATACCAGGATTACAAGGCCATCCTTTGCACTCAGAAGACTGCATATCCATGCCACCTCTTAAGAAAAGTATTTCTCTTGATTGCAATTTTTTATGAAGACTCTGCGGACTGAGAAAACAATAAGAACAAGCTCCCAAATGAGGACCTAAGTTAATAAAGAAGAACCTTCAAAATGGCTATTATGTTTCTATAAAAATTCATGTCTGGGACAAGTTATCTAACAGGACATACCTCCTGAGACGTAACTGTTGTGGTAAACTAGATGTCCTTTTGACAAACTAGAAACAAAGAGAATTATGTAATATCAATGACATAAGATACAAACACCTCATAAAGCAAACAAATTATCCATTGAAATAGAACATTTGTAAAGAATCAAGGATAAAACCTTGATAAACTCATATGTCGGAGTCTGACCCGGACAGAGATCTTGATGGAATTTATGTATATGTTCAAAGAAATCCAAATAAGGAAAAGGATCCAATTTCTGAATCAAGACACAAAAAGTAAATAAGAAAAAAAAAATCTTATAGATAACGAAGCAGAGTTATTGTATAAGAATAACAAATAGGTCCCTAGAAAATGAGAACCAAACACAGATATGCACATACCTTGACGGAATTATACAATGAACGATCAACATCCACAGTTAATCGATGCAACAATGATAATACTTGAGAATATGGCTCTGCATTCCTTTCACCAGCTTTTACATGATCAGACCTAAAATAACATGCAACTAGTTTTGATATTATTGACTATAGCCATAAACAACTTAATGAGTTAAGCATGAAAGAAAATCTATGGGGTCTGCCACTTATCCATCAATAACTCGACCTTGTCCAAGATCAACAATGTGGTTTTAAGAAGAAACTGCACAAAAATAAAAAATAAAAACATTTTCTTACCTAAAGTTGACTGCCTACTACATGAGAGGTATCTTCCGAGGGCAGTAATTTAAATATGTCAAGTAGAGATGACATCAGATGACAACACTGATCTTGCAATTCGTGGAAACCTAATGAAAGAAGAATAAGGTGGAATAGATAGTTGCAAATTCATTCAAAGGAGGTCATTTAACCTAAAACCATTATACTAAAAGAAGCATAATATGGGAGGGAATCTCACTTATTCCATATAAAATAACTATTCAACTGCTTTGAAAGAAAGAGTCTCAAATTCTGTTGTAAAATGTAACCACAATATGCAAAAAGGAAGTCATGGTAACAATGTTTAACATTTTTCCTTTACATACTAATGTATCATCCGTATAAATGACAACATCCTTATCCATGCCGGCACAAATATGAAGCACAGACTTTCATAAATTTGACAATTTATAGAATTAATTCGATCATTTTTTTGCTATTATCAATATTGCAGTTTCTTAAAAAAATGAGTTAAAACATTTTGCAGCAACATAAATGCATCTTAAACTTTTTAAAAGCTTCTGAAAATAAATAAAATATGGCACACGCTTACCAACAAGTGTTGGGAATAGAAGCTTTGTGCTTAATAATGTCAATAACAACACCCAGTCTAGCCAAGGGATGGCATTGATGTCGAGCATGAATGACATAATTGATCTGATAATGGATCTATAATAGAAACTGCAAATACATCCAAAAAGAAACTCAAAATCTTGAGTTTGAGATATTATTCCAAATATGTAATATGTATGACCAATAGCAATGGAAGAAAAAACAAAAGTTGTTTGATTAGATTAGAGATCAATCTAAACCCATAAGAAATAAAACTGAATAAAATAAAGGAACCAAGTACTTTAGCAGCTAGCCCCATAAATATTTCCAAACAATAGAAAGGTAACTACCATAAACATCTATCAGGTCGAAAAACATGGATCTTATCCACAACACCTCCATTAGAAGGAAGTTGGTCACTACAAATTAACAAAGATGGGTCAGTCAACTACCGTAATACTAAACATACAGTCCATTTAAAACATAAACCAATAAAAAGTTGATTTAAAAAACCAGTACAAAGTAGAGAAGTACATTTCCAAAAACCCATCAACAACGGTTTGTATTTCCAAAATAATCGTTTTCTTGGAATAGCGAGGAAACTGGGGTTCTGAAATACAATTGATGAGTGAAATAATGGCTTTGTAATAGTTGGTGCTGAGAATATGTCTAAATCTTTAGGAAACTAGAAAATGTTGTCTGAATTTGGTGATTTTACCTTGCCTCACATGAGTTACCTTGGCATCGTGAGATATTTGATCATAGAACTACCTTCACTAAACGTTGTTGTTTCCACGACTCCATCACACATAATATATATTTTTACTGTTGTTGTGAGAGAACAGTCCTGAAAATGACAACCCTTGCATGCTAAAAGATCTAAGGATTCATTCTGAAACTGGATAATTTTGCAGATTGTGTTTATAGGAAGTTCAACTTCTTTGTTCCTGAATTCCAACTGCCATCAAAGGTGAGGACCTCCTTATCCAAGAGAATATCTAAGGGAATGTTTGACTTATGAAGACAATGAATGGAAACAAGGGCATGAGACCCATGTAGGAGTTCTCTTGTGAAGGTCGAGGAAAGGAAATTCACAAAGATTGATACTTTGTACAATTGGAATGGATGAGGGCTTTGTTATCCACCATTTGTACAAGGATTTGAGTCTTGACATGTCATTTTATGATGATTCTATCTCCTCACAAGGTCTTGGACAATCCTTGTGCCTAAACTCACAATGATGATGCATATTTTCCAGCATATAAAGTGCATTTATTTCAGGTTGCAAACCTAGACAAAGGATGTTGCCTACATCACTATTTTGGACCTGTATAGTTTATGATTGAGACATAAATTTCAGGAATATTTGTCCACCAGATCAGCAGAAAGTAGTGGTGTTGCTACAAAAGGGTCATGCCTTCTGTCATTGTCCGACCTATTCTATCCTTTGCACTTCCAAGAATATCTGAAGGTAAATTTAAAAGGTGCTAAAATCAACATTTGAGCAGCCTGTGAGAGCATCTTGGATGCCTATCGTAGTAGCATGTGTTTTGTTATCCTATAGAAGCAACATTGGAAGCTGATCTCAACCATATAAAATCAACACCTTTTACAGATTCATTGGTGGGGAGAATGTTCATCAAACAAGTAGAAATTGACCAAATTTGTGCATATACAACCTCCTCAACAAGCAGGCATGGAAGCATGATCAGAACCAAGTTGGAAGAAAACTCCAAGGATGTGCAAGACAAAGACTTTTTTTACTCTAGTGGTTGGAATGTTGGAACAGACAGAAACACAAGTGGCCTACAGACCCATTTCAGGCATCATGGCAGAGATCATGTAATATACCAGATATAAAATGTATGCATAACATAAATAAAATGTTAGTAATGGCAGAATAACAACAATATAACCAGAACATTCACCACAATAACACTAAAATGATAAAAGAATAACAATAGAAATAGCACCTTGAATTTGAAAGCAATGTTCGTGGGCCTCTTCGAGGGGGAAACCTCCAGTTGAGAAGATCTCTATTACAATAATATCCAAGCTAGGTTTCCCGTACCCTCGACTCCTATTTATACTAAAAAGAAGCATCTAGAGGAAGATCCTTCTAGAAGTAGAAGCTTCTATTAGGTCTTCTTACATCCGCCTTATTCTATTTTATTGAAAGGCCTTATTAATATTGACCTTTATTACATCCAAATATATTGTTCTACCTATGTGCGGGTTAGGACCCTAACATGTCCGCCCCCTTAAAAACAACCTTTTCCTCAAGGCTTGAGATGAGGAAATTACTACAGAATGGTAGTTGGTTCCCAAGTGGCGTCTGTTGGAGTTGTATCTTTCCACTGGACTAGCACTTCCTTGATGGTTCTCTGACGTAGGCGATGCTCACGCTGGTCAAAAACTACTTCTGGTTGTAGCCAAATGGATCCTTCTTCAACTAACTCTGGAAGGTTGGTTTGAATTTGGCACTTAGCCCCAATCACCTTCTTTAAGCATGAAACATGAAAAATAGGATGTAGCTTCAAATGGTTGGGCAAAGCTAACTGATAAGTGACTTGTCCCACATGCTTGAGCATGGTATAAGGACCATAAAAAAATTTTCTATAGCTTTTGACAATGCACGGCCTTGAGGGAAGTTTGATTGTAAGGTTACAGTCGAAGAAACACCTGATCCCCTTCTGCAAATTGACGTTTAGAGCGACCTTGATCTGCTTGTTGCTTCATACGATTCTGTGCCATGACCAAATTATCTTTGAGGGTACGGAGAATAGCCTCTCGAGCTGTAAGTGTTAGGTCAACTGCCTGGACCTTTGAGGAACACGGTAAGTATGAGAGAAATGAAGGTGGCTTATGTCCATATACCGCTTCAAAAGGAGTCATGCGTGTAGTTGTATGGTATGAAGTGTTGTACCACCATTCATCTAGGGGTAACCATTGAGCCCACTAATTTTTCTTTTCCGAGGAAAAACACTTCAAATATGTTTCCAAACACTTGTTGACAACTTCCGTTTGGCCATCAGTCTGGGGATGATAAGTTGTGCTGAGATGCAATTATGTGCCTTGTATCTTGAACAGTTCTTGCCAAAAATTGCTTGTGAAAGTTGGTTCGTGATCAGAAACAATAGAGTGTGGCATGCCATGAAGCTTGAAGACCTGATCCATGAATATTTGAGCCACCGCGGATGTTGTAAACGGGTGTTGAAGGGCGCAGAAATGAGCATACTTGGAAAGGCGATCAACAACCACCATGATGACGGATTTATTTCCTGATTTGGGTAAGCCAGTAATAAAATCCATAGAGATATCCTTCCAAATAGCAGGTGGAATTGAGATCATTTGAAGTGTGCCCGACGATTTGACTATTTCTCCCTTGTTGCATTGACACGCGTCACATTCAACTACAAAATTATGAATGTCATGTTTCATGCCATCCCAGAAAAAGGAACATTTGACCCTGTCATAGGTTTTGGTGAACCTGGAGTGCCCTATTGTGGGTGTAGCATGAAGCTCAGAAAGTACCATGGATTTAAGATTTGATTGTTTACTTAAATACAAACGGCCTTTGTATCAAAGTTCCTCCTAGAGCCAAGAGTACCCTGGGTAAGCTGGAGCATTGGACTGTAATTGATGGATCAACTGCGAACTTTTGGGATCTTGTAGCCATTCCTGGCGAATGGCTTGGAGCCAATATGGTACAATGAATGAAAGAGAAAAAAGGAATCCTTCATCTTCATATTTTCGGGAAAGTGCATCCACAACCACATTGTCTTTGTGTTTCTTATAAATGATCTCATAATCATATCCAAAGAGTTTAGTCACCCATTTTTGTTGTTCTAGGGAGGAAATGCGTTGTTCCATAAAATACTTGAGGCTTTGATGGTCTGTCTTAATTTGGAACCGTTGCCCCAATAGATAACGACGCCACAGATCCACAGCATGCAAAATAGCCAACATTTCCTTTTCATAGATGGATTTTCCCAGATTTCTTTCAGATAGTTGCTTGCTGGTAAAGGCCAAAAGATCGACCCTCTTGCATAAGGACAACACCAATTCCTTTCCCTGAGGCATCACATTCCAACACAAAGGTATTTTTGAAATCGGGAAGGGTGAGGATTGGAGTGGTGCACATGGCCATCTTCAAGGTTTGAAAAGCTTGAGCAGCGGCTGGAGTCCAAGTGAAAGAGTTCTTTTTGAGGAGAGCAGTGAGAGGTGTTGCAATCTTACCATAATTATTAACAAACTTGCGATAATACCCTGTTAACCCTAGAAATCCACACAAGCTCTTAAGAGTCTTTGGGTGAGGCCAGTCTTGCATAGATTCAATCTTTTTAGGATCCACCCTGACGCCATCTTTGCCAACCAGATGACCCAAGTATTCTACTTCTGAGGCGCCAAAAGCACATTTAGACTGTTTCAGGAAAAGTTGGTGTTGAGAGAGTAGATGGAGAACTCGATCCACATGAGCAAGATGGTTTGTCCAGGTTTTTCTATAGATGAGGATATCATCAAAGAAAACTAAGACAAAATGGCGGAGAAAAGGATGAAAGACATGATTCATGAGGCTTTGGAAGGTGGAGTGGGCATTAGACAAGCCAAAGGGCATGAAAAAAAAATCATAGTGGCCCTCATGAGTTCTAAAGGAAATCTTGGGGATATCTGCCTCTTTCATACGTATCTGGTGGTAGCCCAAAAGAAGATCCAGTTTAGTGAATAATTGGGCGCCACTCAATTCATCTAGGAGGTCATCAATGATAGGAATGGGTAATTTGTCTTTGATGGTAAGTTTGTTGAGGGCACAGAAGTCAGGACACATTCACCAAGAACCTTCTTTATTTAGGACCATGAACACAGGAGACGAATAGGGGCTTGTACTAGGGCGGATAACGCCTGCATTAAGGAGTTCCTGGACCATTTTCTCAATTTCATTTTTTTGGGAAAAGGGGTGATGATACGGACGAATATTGGGAGGAAGGCTTCCTGGTACAAGGGGAATGGAATGATCATGAATGCCACGGGAAGGAGGGAGGCCTTGGGGAGTGGAAAATACCAATTGATGTTTAGAAAGGATGGCTTGGAGGTCTTGCGGTATTGAGGGTGTCTTTATTGCTTGTATGGCATGGAGTTGGGCAATAACACTAGAATGACCCTTTTTTAGTAGATTTTCCATTCGATGGGAACTAATGATCTTAGGTGAACTGGCGGTGATTCCATGGAACTTATATTGGTGGCCCTCCTGGTCGAATTGCATGGTTAAGTCTTTAAAATCCATGAGAATGGGACCCAAAGTCCTTAGCCAGTCTGCACCCAGCACAATGTCACAACCTCCCATTTCGATAGCAAACATATGGGATTTCAAGTGGTAGTCACCAATTTGGAGACACACATTTTCACAACACCCTCCACATTTCATGGAACCACCATTGGCAATCATGATTTGGAAATTATTGACAGCATGGATGTAGCAATGAGTTTCTTGGGCAATGTGGCGATGAATAAAATTATGGGTGCTGCCACTATCAACCAGAATGATAACTATCAACCAGAATGATGACCTTCCGATGCTTTATGTAACCGATTAGCTTGAGGGTTTTGGGAGCGGAGAAGCCAATGAGATCATTGAGGGAAATGACTGGTTCTACTTTGGGTGGGTCTGAGGGAGGGGTTATGTCAGTGGATTCTGGTGATTTAGACGTAGAGGGAGTTTCTTCATCTTCTTCCGAAATCTCCTCGGAGATGGCCATAAAAATATTTTGTTCTTTACACTTGTGGTTCGGGAAATATTTGTCATCATAGTTATAACAAAGGCCTTTGAGTTGGTGTTCAGCCATTTCAACCTAGGTCAATTTTTGGATCTTTAGTGGAGCAGAGGGGGCAGTGGGATTTACTGGTTTAGGGCGAGGGATGAAGGAGGGTTTGTGATTTTGAGAAGATACAACCTGTTGTTCTTATTTATCTCTTTTGGTAGCCTCCACCCAACTCATGGGCCGATCCATGAGGACATGAACCCAAATTTCATCCTTAAGGCCACTGATAAAACATTCTCAGAAAAAGGCATCAGACATGCCCTCTGTTCTAAAATCCAAGCATTCAAAGGAAGCTATAAAGTCTTCCACTATTCCTAATTGTTTCAGCTTTGTCAAACGACCCAAATGGTTGGTTTCAGTGTCAAAGCATTCATAAATATCTGCCACAAATTGTGTCCAAGCAATATACCCTTGACGCGAATTTTTTCTCCATTGCCAACGTTCTTGATCTAGATGGAGAACACCATACCGAAGTTTGGCCAAGTCATATGTAATGTTGTATAAAGAGAAGTAATGTTCCATTTGGGTTACCCAACCAGTGGGGTCCGAGCCATCAAATTT
>ML806055.1:57094-108193 GCA_009831015.1 Picea engelmannii
GTTTTACTATAACAGTGACCAAACTAGGATCCATCCCTTTTCTTTGAATTTGACAAGGAGTTTCAGGGCATCCCTGACATGCCAATTTTGGGCTTAACTAACAATGGTTGCCTTTCACAACACTATGCTTACATAATAAATACAACCCAACTTAACCTGTAAAAACATTTTTTTCCACTTGTTCTTTAGCTAAAGTTGAGGGTCCATTTGAAATGGTCAAATCTATCCAAATATCACAATTCCCATCATTCTTATTTCTTGCACAAAAATCCCAAAGCAAGTGAAGGCCAACAAGCCTCTACCACGCCCATTGAATCACCCTTGAGTCAATTCTATTGCTTCGATGTTAACTGAGTCAATATATTTTGGTTTATCAGACCTTAAGAAAAACTGGTAAGGGATCATTTGATTTGTTTTAGAATTTTATTTGTGTACATGTTCTTTCCTAAATCTCCATAATTTTAATGAGTTAAAAGATTAGAAAAGTCATAAAATAGTATGAATTCAAACTAATCATGTATTTTTCAGTAACTTGAATTTCTACAGAATATTAACCACAAAACAGGATCATGGCATTTCTAGGGTTAAATCCCTAACCAATCATTGCCATAATCAAAGCCCTAACACTACTGGCAACCAACTAAAGCCATCAAAATATCTTTTGCAGCTTCTTGAAGTAGAATTAACTCAAGTGTTAATTGTGATATAACTGACACATAATGTGGCAATTTTGAGGAAAAGTCGAATCAAAGCATTTATGTTGGCTACCCTTACAATAATCATAGCTCTAATATCGGTAGTGAAATACAAAGGCAATCAAGAAAGATAAAATTCAGCTTGCACCAAAAGGGCAGAAATAAGCACCCCCTCAGCTTAGAATGTAAGCAGAAAGATAGAATTAGATTCTTGTTGAAATAACTTAGAGCTTACTTCTCCCTTTCCAAACTAATGAATGCATGAAGGGTTGGAAAATAGGAAAGGCTTACTACACAACATTTATACAATCCTTGCATTATTTTAAAAAAGAAACCAAGAATACAATACAGGACCTACAATATGAAAAGTTGATAAAAGTATACCTTATACATCTCACATAAATGGGATATTTGGCATTAGTTTGATTTCAAACTCTATTCAACTCTTTAAGAATTGAATCAGATTGAACACTATCTGTTTTAGATGTGGATCATCAACAGATTCAGCGAAAAAACTTAAAAGTTAGACAACAAAAGAAAGGAGGGCACTTGGTTTACTCAAGCTCTTGGAGGGTTCACCCCAAATCCATAAAGAAGTTGGCAAAAGGAAGACTATACACTATCCATGAAAAACATAAATATAGCACCACACAGCCAGTGTGGCAAGAAAGGAAATTAAACATGGTTACCAAGTAGCAAGAAGGGACAACAACACTGAAATGCTTAATCAGAAGCAAAAAAAAAAAATCTTCTAAACTATAGTGGGAGAACAAAACACTTCCAACAAAGCTAAACAGCCATGCAATTATGACAAGCATAAAATTAGGTCAGCTGGTCTGAAAAAGGATAAAGGACCAACAACCTTGAGACTGTTTGGTGATCCTTGGTCCATCCATAAACAATCAAGTGGAACCTAGGTCGTATACAAATCTATGGTGCTTGCCTCAGCATCAGAGATTGTTATCCATGCAATCAACCAAATCAAGCTTATAATCAAAGCAATTGTATGATTTTCAAGATCCTTTTCAATCCCAAAGATATAAGTTACTACCTACAAACCACTAACCCGGGCAAATTAGAAAAGTGAATCAATAGATATCTTCTTCATTTTGTGTCAACAGAAACCACTCACATTGCAACATTAGGGTCCTCCTATGCTCATCTGAGGGAACAACATGTAGATGGGAGTTGTTGTGTCAAAAATTGGACAAATTATTGGTTTACATGTTTACACAAAACTGGCAACTCAAATCTCCCACACAGCCTCCAACAAATGAATTGTTTCCTCTCAAGGAAGGAGATGTATTGGTATCCAAAGTTTAGCCTAGAGAACTTCCTTTGAGACCAACATCATTGTTCTTGCACTTAACCTCTCGTTCTCTCAGCAAACGTACATGAAACCCATACTCAGATTTTAGGAAGGGTGTTAGATTCCATTTGGCATTTTCCAGTTTGTATTCATGTCAATTCTCTTTTATTTACTGGTAATTGTAAATGTGAAATGTGTAATAAACACTAAATTGAAATCTGTGAGAAAAGGCTAGACAGGATAATAATAACATAACAATAGAGTATTGATACATCATAAACAAACATACAAAAACATAAAGCATCCTGCACAAGAAATCGATTGGTTCAAAGATCAAACAAATGTCACACAGAGGATGTAAGAAATTTCATTGAAATATATATAAATATAGGTGCTTTATTTACAGAACAATAGAACTCCATTCAAGCATTTATGTTTTTTGTTCACTGCCTTTCATTTTAGGCCAAAGCATCCTACATAAAAGCAACATCAAGCCCTCAGTGCCTATGCTCTGAATCATAACTTAGCTCCATAAGCTCCCAACAGTTGACTCACATGGAAAAGCACCTTCCAAGCTTTTGAATTGCAGAATATATTTTACGCCTGTCACCGACAGCATTGATTCCCAACTCCTTGAGATCATCTAATGTCAACAATGGTAAGACATCCTTCTCTACTTCATGCATCTTGAAGATTTCTGCTATCTACCCAATCCAAGTCCATTCAACCATGCCCCGACATCCTTTACCATACCTAGGTAGTGTGCATCACTAATCGACACAATCTTTTTATTGTCATCACTGTTCTGATCCCTCATTGCATCTTGCTTAGACCTAGTGTTGGAGTCAGAGGGGAAATTCAGTCCACTGACATTACCATACTCTATGGATTCTTTATTTTCATGAGCCCATGTTTCCTCCTCCCTCTCATTCCCAGACACTTCCCCTACTGTATGATGGCACTCAGATGAACCCAAATTAACAGGTCTAGAATCAAGTGAATTCAAGTGAATTATACTGGTTTCCTTCACTGGGCTCCCATAAGTGGCTAGATCAGAGTCCTTGAAGCACTCAGGAGAATCAACATCATAAGAAGCCCCAAACCCATTATCATCCCCTGAACCCTTGTCCTACCCATTATTGTTGCTCTCAGGGCTCACTCTCATGGTCCTAGTCATATTTCCAACTAATCCCACACCCCTCCTGCATGTCCTACCATGTCTGAGCTTCTTACTAACATAGATAGGGTTCAACTGCATTTTCCTAGCCTCATCAGAAGGAAACCCACAGTGGGAAATTGGGTCATCTAGAATGTCTTGTTCGTCACAGCTAATGTTTAACAAAGGCTAAGTTTTGGATAAATTACCAGATCCGCCTGGGAAATCTGAAGCATTTCGAAAAAACCCAGTTGGCGGATGATTCCACTGCTTTTGCTTCTTCCTCCTAATAAGGTCATGTGAAGAATAGGAAAAGGCAGTAGACTGATCTCCTATCTCTCCCAATCTCACGTTGGGTCTTCTCTGTCTCTTATTGTTCATAACAATATTTGTTGAGGAGCCCCCCATTGGAGGGGGAGGCCCTATGCATTGCCAGTCCCCCATCCAATAAATTTGCAAATGGCATACACTCAATCCTTCAAAAAACCATCATTATAGATCACTCCAACCTCCATTCCTTCCTTTGAAACAACAAACCAACAAAAACAAACTTAAGGACAAGGGCATAGAATAGTGTATTTCACTATTCACACTCATCAGCATTTCAAATATAATTTCTCTTATTTCCTTTTTCTTGGGGAGCAAGGAATTTATGCTCTTAACACAATTGAAAGTCATCATTCAAAGTATGAGTGAAGGTGATTGAATGGTACATGTCAATAATTTTGTAAAAACCCTCGGCCTGCCCCAAAGGAGGGTACCTACTTTGTAAATGCTTGAAGATAAGTATGTACTCTTTACAGCTTCGTTGTGCTCGGTCTTTCTTTGTCGTTTTGGTGGAAGACAAGGAACTTGAGACTTTTTAATCAAAATATGATGTCTTTTGAAAGCAATCCATGTCATAAACTTTCTATTACATAATTATTATGAGCTTCAGAAGAGCACCCAAGTTCTTAAGCAGGTTCTTTTTGAGCGGCTTCCGCTTGATTTCCCTATTGATGGGTCTCACAACAGAGTGGATTTCATCAGAATTCACAATCCTTTCCAGATCAGAATTGACCATCTTCACACAAGGCAGAACATATCCCTTCTTCTACAGAGATTCCTTCTTAAAAACCCCAAAAGTACTATCAAGCTTCTCAAAAGCAGACTTCGCCCATATAATAAAACTACCCAAATGCCCACCGGAGTGAGCTTCAGCAAATTCAATCTATCAACACAAGCAATCTCCACACCTGAAATATTCCTGAAAGCCTTAACAAGTTTATCCCCTTTAGTATAATAAACAACCAGAGAACCCTTGCATGAAACATAACGTATATTCCTCATCTTACCTTTACCGGCACGAATACTGTGACTTTTCTTGGCCTTTTCCAAGTCAGAAAAAGCCCCAACCTTCTTCGAAACCTTCAGAGTAGTTGAGGTTTTCTCGACCCCTTTGATGCCATCGCTGAGAATGAGCGACAGCTATGGGACCAACTCGATCCTATGACATCAGGCCATGACGAGGGTGAGGATCGCAAAGGCCAATTGAATTTTTCGATGGTGTTGGAAGAGGTGAATGTCGTGTTGGTATAGTATTAAGGTTGAATGGGTCTCATTACTACAGACTATTTATAGCTATTGGTCCTAGAAGTAACATTAAAGATGAACTTCTTGGCCTTTGGGAAATTTTATCCTTTGCCTCTTATCTTCGCATCTATGATATTTGGTGGTTGGGGATTCAAATATTATTCTTGCTTGGTTTGAGAGCATATCTCGATTTCAGGGTCTCTCTCCTTACCTAGAAGCAGAAAATTTTGGAGCTAAAACATCAATTCTCTTGGATCCAAATTTTTTATATCCATCATCAATTCAATACCTTGGCAGATTGTTTATCAAAGGATGTGTGGTGCAGAGCCCCCCATTGTTTAAAAACAACCGACTAGATCAATATTTTCCATGCATATTCCACTGAACCCACCTAAGATCTGTGTTGTTGTTGCTTCTTTGCATAGAAACCATGAAAAGAAAACAATAGAGAAAGGAGCACACATGACACTAAACCCACCTGAGATGTGTGATGTTGTTGCTTCTTTGCATAGAAACCACGAAACAGAGCTTGTTGCTTCTTTGCATAGAAACCACGAAACAAAACAAATAGAGAAAGGAGTGCACATGACCCTATGGACACCTTGAGAGTATCCTAGTTGGAGTGGGAGGGAAAATTAAAATAAAATATAAGAAGCCTGCCTTTTTCCCATGAACAATGGAGAGCTTTGAAATTCTAGCCAAACTAACCAACTATGTTGTTTGATTTAATTCGAAGTTATTTATATTTCTTTTTCATGATCTTTTCATATGAACCCTTTAAGGCCTTTTAGCTTTTTCATGTTAACACCGTGGAAGACTCCTAATGATTAATATGATTAAAGTGGTTATTATCATCATGTTATCATCTTGGGGCTTGAACTTCAAACTTTTGCAAAGTGGTAGAATAAGAGGATTTGGCTTTTCATGGAAAGGACTTTTTTTAATTATTTTTTTTTTTTAATTTTAGTTGGAGGTGTTTATAAAGGTAGTTGTGGCCTACTACATTATGGCTGATTGATTCTAGGATAATTATGTTTGTTTGCTTGACTTTATTCTTCCTTTTTATGTGAACTATGTAAGTGTCTTATGTGAATGACAATAAGAATAATAATTACATGAATCATAGTATTAGATACATATATCTTGTGGCTTTTTGGAATAGTTTATGTAGCTATAAAATTACATTTCCTCCTATCACACATTGGTTGTGAGAACTAGTCCACGACATCATATAAGCCTCAATATAACATGATCCTTATGTCAGAAGGCGCATGCAAAGAGGTAGTTCCCCCCTACTAACATAATAGTTGTTTGGTTGCAGGGTGCTTATGATTGTTGGCTTAACCTTCCCCTACCTCCTTTGTGTGACATATGTATGTGTGAATAATAACATGAATAACAACAATTGAATATGGATATCTTGTGGAATATTGGAACAACTTCTACAATTATAAAATATCATTATCTTCCTTCTTTTGCATCGGGATGATGAGAGCTCAAGCATATCTTGATGTTCATTAGGCTCTAAGATTCTCACCATGACTTGGGACTTCAAAAGCTTGATTCACCATTGTGTTGAGAGACACATTTCATAGAAAGGGGGTGGGGTGATGATCAACATCATGTTTGTGTATATATGTATAACATCATAAAGAAATTTAAAAAATATAGTTGATGTCAATACTTCGATCTCGAGTCGAAATATATCTCTTTATTGATGTATATTTCTATTATATTATCACATTTAAATTATTTTTAATATTCTCCATTGCCATAGATCCATGTTAAACTTGAACCCATTAACCATTGATACGAATAAAAAAAAATTGAAATGAAAATGTCAATATAGTTAAATAGTCTTTGATGTTAGGAAATGCACTATTTGTGTTGTCAATTTCATGTCATTTTCTGAAGTCTAAAACCATTATAATAAGATGGAGTCTAAAATATAAATTCTAAATCCATGAAAATGAGTGCTCGTATTAGGATATTTAGACACTTGAGAGTTGGTTATGATCAACTTGGTCTAATGTGTTTTTAGGTAAAGTGTGTTTCTTTAGTGTGATTTTGTAATTAACTATTCTAATAGTCATGATTTTGTTCTAGACATAAATTGATATGATGGTTCTTCTTCTCCTCGATATCAAGAAAAATTTATCCATGACTCGACACCTGATTGGTCCATTATCTTTATTTAAAGAGCACGGAGGGTCATTTGCAAACAATCAATTGTTGAAAGATGTCCATGCAATCTATTTTCTTTTTGCATTAAAATGTTGGTTTGTGTTGCCATGTTGATGGGACCATGAATTGTTTCCCTCTTTGAGGGTTTTAACAACATAAACATCGGTGCACTAATATTTTTTTTGTGTGAGTGAGGTGGATACCACTTTGTAACGTTGATTATTTGGTAGCCTTTTGGTATTTGACTTGCACCCGTCCTAATATTTACTTTGTTGTTGGTCTTATTTCCTAGTACATGTAAACACCCCATGAGAGCCATTGGAAAGCAACAAATAGGATACTTGAGTCATAGGAGGTGGTGGTATCATGCCAAGTGGTGGAGACTCCTACTGCAAAGGATCATCCTGAGGTTGTTTCTCATTTGGAGCACTACCATCAATGCATGAAACTAAAGAAAGCCAATTTTCAAAGAGAATACTTTCAAAGGGAACATTTTCTTATTAAACAGTAGTAGCAACGAAGAATAACCTAAACAAATACAACAGGAATTCAGATACTTAGAATAGTAGTGATCTCAATAATACTAATTAACAAGAAAATTGAGAACAAAAGAAAACAAGTGTAGCTGAGTGGGTCTGTGAGTGATCTTTGAGTATAAGGGAAAATATCTCTTCCATGCCATACACAACACAAGGGAAAATGTTTCCTTTCTCTACTCAACAATCCCTCAAGCATCTCCTTCCTTTTCAATGCCCTCATGTAGGCAGAAATAGTCCAATCCATTGATTGCTTTATGGGAAACCTAGTGGAGTATTGCCTTAGATCTTTAATAATTAATAAGCAATTATTTCATGGGCATGGGGTTAAAGGTTTTCTAATTTTCATTGCCTCTATGCTTATCTACAACCATCTATCTCTCTTCGAAGGTTTGTTATTCTGTCATTGTTTCATTAGTTTTGGTCATTTCTAAATTTGGATTATTGAGTAACTAAGGGGAATATAGTGTGGGGGTTATGTGAATAATGGTGAGAATGTGCCTGTATGCATCGAAATTTGACATGGTTAGACTAGACACAGGCCTTGACGGTAAGGGAGGGTTTCAAGACTCAAGGATGTATGATGTCCCCACATAATCTTTGAGATCGTCCACATTTGCATCAACGTTCATCATGTTGCACCTCTCATTGTCATCATTCGTCATTCCCTTCTATAGAATCATTGTCGAAACTATATTGAAACTTGTCATGGAACTTCGAATACACCCATCATAAATTTCTTCCACTGACCCCGCATAGTGAGCAGTGAATGGGGCCAATGTTGAAATGTGTTCAATCTATGCCCGTATGCATCGAAATTTGACATGGTTAAACTAGATAGTTGCCTTGAAGGTATGGGAGGTTTTCAATACTTAAGGATGTTTGATGTCCCCACATAATATTTGAGATCATCCATGTTTGCATCATAGTTCAATATAATGGATGTCTCATAGTGAGCATAGTGAATGGGGCTTACCTTGAAGGTGAATGAGCATAGTGAAATGTCTTCCACCGACCCCGCATAGTGAGCAGTGAATGGGGCCAACATTGAAATTTCTTCAAACTGTGCATGTATGTGTCGAAATTCGACATGGTTAGACTAGACGCATTCCTTGACGGTATGGGAGGGTTTCAAGACTCAAGGAATATGTCTGATGTCCCGGCCACATAATCTTTGAGATCGTCCATGTTTGCAACAACGTTCATAATGGGGCGTCTCATATTTGTCAAATGTCATTGTTTCCATCCGTAGAATCTTTTTTGGAACTCTCTTGAAATGTCATGGAACTTCCAATTCAACCACCAAAAATATCATGCATCGACCCCGCATAGTGAGCAGTGAATGGGGCCAACATTGAAATTTCTTCAATATGTGCATGTATGCATCAAAATTTGACATGGTTAGACTAGACACATGCCTTGATAGTATGGGAGGGTTTCAAGACTCAAGTATGTTTGATGCCCCGGCCACATAATCTTTGAGATCGTCCATGTTTGCAACAACGTTCATAATGGGGTGTCTCATATTTGTCAAATGTCGTTGTTTCCATCCGTAGAATCTTTGTTGGAACTCTCTTGAAATGTCATGGAACTTCCAATTCAACCACCACAAATGTCATGCACCGACCCCACTTAGTGAGCACTAGAGAATGGGGCCAACATTGAAATTTCTTCAATATGTGTCTGTATGCATTGAAATTTGACATGGTTAGACTAGACACATGCCTTGACAGTATGGGAGGGTTTCAAGACTCAATGATCTATGATGTCATACAGAAAATTTTTGAAAACATTTCAACGTTGGCCCCATTCACAGGTCACCGTTGCCCATCATGTACTCTAGCCCTAGTACAATGTCTTTTAATAGTTGTTTCCTTTAAAATTTGACCGATCAGAAAATTAAAACGAAATGAGAAGAGCCCTCGTACAATGTCTTTTAATAGTTGTACTCTAGTCGAGAAGACCTACAAACCATTTTTGAAGTGTCGTTATTATAGAAAACTTGTTGCAACATCCGTAAAATGCAACCTATTTATAGATTTTATAATGTCGCAATTCCGACGATCATTGACCAAATCAAAGTTGACTTGGTAAAAATACTAGGTGACCATTGGAGGGGGAAAACCTAGTTTCCACAACATCGTAACTACAACAACTATCTTCACAAGCGTGGCAAGAGAGACGACTATGTCACAAACGTGGCAAGAGAGACAACTATGTGGAAAATGTGGCAAGAGAGACGATAATGTGGCAAGAGCGATGACAATGTGGCAAGAGAGACATCAACGTGGCAATAGCGACATTATCGGGCAATATGGAAAAAAAAATTAAAATTTCCTCTATTTTTCGACAGTATGGCCAATTTTGTCCATAACATCGCAAATAGAACGTCAAAATTTTTATAATATGTACTAGTGTGTGGGGACATCAGACATCCTTGAGTCTTGAAACCCTCCCATACCGTCAAGGCATGTGTCTAGTCTAACCATGTCAAATTTTGATGCATATAGGAACATATTGAATAAATTTCAACATTGGCCCCATTCATTTCTCACTATGTGGGGTCGGTGCACGAAATTTGTGGTAGGTGAATTGGAAGTTCCATGACATTTCAAGAGGGTTCCAACAAAGATTCTACAGATGGAAATGACGAATTATGACAATGAGACGTTCATTATGAACGTTGATGCAAACTTGGATGATATCAAAGATTATGTGGGGACATCAGATATCCTTGAGTCTTGAAACCCTCCCATGCCTTCAAGGCATGTTTCTAGTCTAACCACGTAAAATTTCGACTCATACAGGCACAGTTTGAATAAATTTAAATGCTAGCCCCATTCACTGCTCATTGTGCGAGGTCGATGAAAAATGACATTTTTGATGGGTGTAATGGAAGTGCCATGACATTTCAAGAGAGTTCTGACAAAGATTATATAGATGGAAATGACAAATGATGACAATGAGGCATCCATTATATTGAATGTTGATGAAAACATGGACGATCTCAAATATTATGTGGGGACATCAAACATCCTTAAGTCTTGAAACCCTCCCATACCATCAAGGCAAATATATAACCTAAACATGTCAAATTTCAACACATACGGACATAGATTGAAAAAATTTCAATGTTGGCCCCATTCACTACTCACTGTGTGGGATAGGTGGAAGAAAATTGTGATGGGTGTATTTGAAGTTCCATGTTAAATTTAAAGATAGTTCTGACAACGATTCTATAGAAGGGAACGACGAATGATGGAAATGAGACATGCATGATGAACGTTGATGCAAATGTGGATGATCTCAAAGATTATGTGGGGACATCATACATCCTTGAGTCTTGAAACCCTCAAATACCGTCAAGGAATGTGTCTAGTATAACCATGTCAAATTTCTATGCATACAGGCACATATTGAAGAGATTTCAATGTTGGGCCCCCCATTCACTTCTCACTATGCGAGGTTAGTGCATGACAATTGTGGTGGGTGAATTGGAAGCTCCATGACATTTCAAGAGAGTTCCAACAAATATTCTACAGATGGAAATGACAAATGATGACATTGAGACGTCCATTATGAATGTTGATGCAAACATGGACGATCTCAAAGATTATGTGGGGACATCAAACATTCTTGAGTCTTGAAACCCTCCCATACTGTCAAGGCATGTGTCTAGTCTAACCATGTCTAATTTCGACGCATATAGACATAGTTTGAAGAAATTTCAATGTTGGCCCCATTCATTGCTCACTATGCGAGGTCGATGCAATATGACATTGGTGATGGGTGTATTGTAAGTGCCATGACATTTCAAGAGAGTTCCGAAAAATATTTTATAGATGGAAATGACGAATGATGATAATGAGAGATCCATTATATTGAATGTTGATGCAAACATGGATGATCTCAAATATTATGCGAGGACATCAAACATCCTTAATTCTTGAAACCCTCCCATACCATCAAGTAAATTATCTAGTTTAACCATGTCAAATTTCGACGCATACGGTTACAGATTGAAAAAAAATCAACATTGGCCCCATTCACTGCTCACTGTGTGGGTTCGGTGGAAGAAATTTGTGATGAGTGTATTGAAAGTTCCACGTCAAATTTCAAGATAGTTCCGACAACGATACTATATAAGGGAATGACGAATGATTACAATGAGACATGCATGATGAACGTTGATGAAAATGTGGATGATCTCAAAGATTATGTGGGGATATCAGACATCCTTGAGTCTTGAAACCCTCCCATACTTTAAAGGAATGTGTGATGCAAACCACCCCTTCTCTCCTAAGGGTTATGCAACCTCCCGGTCTAGGATCGATCAGGAAATTGAGTCTGATTGACTCTTCGGGCCTCTGCTAGACCCAAAACTCACCCACACAAGTCCTTCCTCCAAAGGCATAGCTCGTACGAGACCCACAGACCCCCTCCTAAGCGTTGTTCAAATTTCAACGCCAAACAGGCGTTATCTCTTCTCTGCTAAGCCCTGACTCCCTTGTGACCACTGGCAGTGACCATGCACCTGAATGAAATGCACGTCGTGGTTTCACGTCTCGTGACTCTGGGAGTATTGTTGCCTCTATTTCCCCGATAGTCGAAATCATGAGGACCCGAGATCTATGGCTCAGATCTTCCCTTGATCGATGGTTGCGATCAAGTCGGCTTTTTGTGTTTCACGACTTCAAAGTTCCCTTACCTCCATTCTCCCGATATCCGAAATCACGATGACTCGAGATCTACGACTCATATCTTCCCTTGATCGACGACTATGATCAAGTCATCTTTTCACGACTTTGGAGTTCCCTTAGCTTCGTTCTCCTGATAGCCAAATCACGATGCTTCAAGTCTGACAGTCCAGATCCTCCCTCGATCCGATGGTCATGATGATTTTGGGACTTCACATTTCACGAAGTTGAAAGACTTGTCACCTCCAATCTTCTGATCCCTGAAATGTTGATATTTCACCCTGGAAAATCAACGGTCCAGATCTTTCCTGGATCCAACGACTCAGATCAATTCGTGTATTCGAGCTTCGTGAATTCTTAGCGTTCTTCCCTTTGACTGCTCCAAAGAAAAAGTCAGCGAAACGTTGATCGTTCACCACGCGTCTCTCCCAATGGACGAATTCAATTCTCTAGCATTCAGATCAAACGACTGAGATCTTTCCTCCTTTCACTTACACTATCTTTAGAATTAGAAGATCTTCTGGGTGTTCAAAGGTCTCGAACCTTTGCTCCTTCGTCGAGTCTGATTCTTGGATCTCTTTAACACTTATGAAAGTGTTGTTCCTCCTAAGCTTGATCTTGTGAAGACTTTGATTTCCCGCGCACTCCTTGCATTTCAGGGATTTCGATAACTCAGATCCTGAAGGATTTCTCGAAGAGAAAATCCTCTCATCTTCCTGGTGTTCTCCTTTCTGACTCTTCAATGCTTAATCGAATCTCGGATCTATACGCTCCTTGCACCAGATCTTACGCAAAGTTTTGGGTTCTTGCAGATGACCGTACACTCCTTGCAAAGGGAAATTTCATGATATCTCTTATGAGCTTTGGAATCAAAACAAACTCCATCAACGCACTCCTTTCATTCTGTGTGCACACCTTGCACTACTTCCGCAAAAGAGAAACAATTGAAACTTATCCTAACATTGACAGTTCAATCTACTCAAAATGAGATTCATTCATTCAATCATGAAAACGAAATACAGAGAATTGAAAACAATGTTCACACCATGCATTGGATCAATTTTCCTTTGTTCTATTCATAAGTGAAAATGGTTACAACTGTGATTCCAAATAAAAACTAAAAACTGAGATTTTTCTCCCATCTCCTATTATGTTGATTAGCCTCATTCAAGCGTACAA
The DNA here is from genome assembly GCA_009831015.1 of Picea engelmannii. Lineage (NCBI taxonomy): Eukaryota > Viridiplantae > Streptophyta > Pinopsida > Pinales > Pinaceae > Picea > Picea engelmannii. The sequence goes on from ML806055.1 coordinate 70,423, forward strand.
AACCTCTATTTATTGAAGGGTTCTTAGGGTTTCCCTCTGGCTACTCGTCTACTCTAAAAATTAGCCTAACGACTATCTAGACCAATCGCATTCCAGAGCCATAGTGGAATCTCCCACTTCGCTCATAACCATTCAAGCATGCCTCAAAAGATTAATTCTGGCGTTGAGTTAACGCGGTCTCCAAAATATCTGTTGTAATTGCCAGCATTGAGCTCCCGTATAGATTCCTATACGCTGGTGGGTCTTTCTCCGCGCAAGTAATAGTGATGCTCCTGCATCAATGTGTCTAGTCTAACCATGTCAAGTTTCGACACATACATGCACATATTGAAGAAATTTCAATGTTGGCCCCATTCACTTCTCACTATGAGGGGTCGGTGCATGACATTTGTGGTGGGTGAATTGGAAGTTCCATGTCATTTTAAGAGAGTTCCAATAAAGATTCTATAGATGAAAATGACGAATGATGACAATGAGACGCCCATTATGAACGTTGATGCAAACATGGATGATCTCAAAGATTATGTGGGGACATTAGACATCCTTGAGTCTTGAAACCCTCCCATACCTTCAACACATGTGTTTAGTCTAACCATGTCAAATTTTGATGCATACATGCACAAACTGAAGAAATTTCAAAGGTTGCCCCATTCTTTGCACACTATGAGGGGTCGATGGAAGACATTTGTGATGGGTGTATTGGACGTTCCATGGAATTTCAAGAGAGTGGTTCTGACAAAGATTCTACATATGGAAACGAAAATTGATGACAATGAGACATGGATGATCTCAATGATTATGTGCAGGGTTGATGGATGTCATTAATCCCTTGACCATATATAATCCCTAATCAATTAACCATTAAACTACCTAACCCCTAATCCCCAAATCCCTTAAACTGTAACCCATAATCCCTTAAACTGTAACCCATAATCCCTTAACCATTAATCCCTTAAACTATAACCCCTAATCCCTTAACCCTTAATCCCTAGACCCCAAATCCCTAAATCACTTAATCCCCAAAGACCCTATCCAATTAACCCCCAAAAAATCAACAAAATTACTATTTAGTCACATTAGAAGTTAAATTGGAAGCCAAACTAGAAGCTAAAAAGGAAGCTAATCTGGAATCTAAACTGGAAGTTAAAACAAAAGCTAAATTGGAAGCTACACTGGAAGCTAAACTAGGCGCTAATTGGGGCGTTAACTAGGGTGTTAAATAGAGAGCTAAATAGGGAGCTAACTTAGGAGCTAACTTGGGCGTTAAATAGGGCACTAAACTAGGTGTTAATAGTGCCAAATTGTGTTTCTCGGTGAAAATAACACCCTAAATAGGTCCCTCTCGATAAATAGCACCAACTTTAGCAAAAAAGTGGAGAAAAATACTTTAAAACAACTAGTGAAAGTAAAAAAGGGAGCTAAACACAGGGATTTGTTGTAGTGTGGAAGGACAGAGCACAGATGCATTATTTGCAAGAGGATGCTCCCAGAAAAGAAATAGATATAAATCCTCAAGTGGGAGATCTAAGTCTAAGGGTAGATCTAAATATCACAGAAATTTTGTAAAGGTATGTTGGAGATGTGGAAAATAAGGGCACTACAAGAAGGAGTGTAGATCAGGAGTTGAGAAAAAGAAGGGATCTTAAGAAGCTCCTTCTATAGAAGAAAATACCTCCAAGGAAGAAGGAGAGAATGTGTACTTGGCTTCTTCAAGCACACATGTAGATCACGAGGCATGGTTGGTTGACCTAGGTGCATCCTTTTATATGACTCCCCACAGGGAGTGGTTCTATGAATATGAAAGGTATGATGGAAGTAATGTTTTCCTGGGTGATGACTCGACAACCAGAATCATAGGATGAGGAAAAGTAAAGTTGAGGCTCATAGATGGAAGGATTATAAAACTACTTGGTGTTCTGAACATCCCAGGATTGGATATAAAATTGATTTTTGTAAGAAAAACGGACGATGCAAGGATAAAAAAAATATTTGAAAAGGAAACCTACAGGATGGTTCGAGGAGCAATGGTGTTGTTGAAGGGAGTTCGGTTTGGAAATCTCTATAAGCTACAAGGAACAAATATCAGTGATGAGTGTAATATTTCCATTGTTCCTGATATTGGAGTTGAAGAAGAAAAAACTCCTACATTCTCTGGAGAAAAGGTTATGTTGTGGCATCAAAGACTAGGGAAGATCAGAGAGAAAGGTCTTCGAATACTACATGGTAAAGGTATGGTTGAAGGTATGTCTAAATTCTCTCTGGATTTTGATTTTTGTGAACATTGTGTATATGGGAAGCATAATCGGGTAAGATTCCCCTCTAGTGCAAACAGGGCAGAAGGAATTTTACAACTAGTTCACAGTGATGTGTTTGGACCTGTGTTGGTTCTATCATTGGGAAAATATGTGTACTATGTCTCATTTATAGATGAATTCTCGAGGAATACTTGGATATGTTTCCTCAATAATAAATCTGAAGTCTTTGACAGGTTTAAAGAGTTTAAGGCTCTTGTTGATAATCAAACTAATAAAAGATTTAAGGTGTTGAGGACAAATAATGGTGGAGAGTTATGCGGGAATGGATTTGAAGAATTTTGTCAGAAGTGTGGTATAGCAAGGAAGAAGACTATATATACACTTCAGCAGAATAGATTTCCATAAAGGATGAATAGGATGTTGATGGAAAAAGAAAGGTGCATGATTAGTGGTGTCGAGTTAGGGAAATAATTCTAGGCAGAGGCAGTGGGTTTTGCATGTTACCTAGTCAACAAATCACCCTCATCAACACTGGATGAAAAGACTCCACAAGAGGTATGGACTGGTAAGAAACCTTCTCTCACACATCTCAAGGTATTTAGTTATGAGGCCTATGTTCATGTTCCAAATAAAAACAGGAGTAAGCTAGATAAGAAGGCTCAAAAGTGTATCTTTATTGGGTATAAAGATGGTATTAAAGTTTATAAGCTTTGGAACCCAGAAACTAAGAAGGTTGTGTATAGACGAGATGTGGTATTTAGATAAATAAAAGATATTGTCAAATAGGATGTCCTACCAAGTAAGGAAGAACCAAAGAAAATAGAGTTTGATTTAAAGGATGATGAATTGGACTCTACAGAAGAATAGGAATCAGAAGAAGAAGATCCTCATACTCCAATATTGAGGAGATCGGTTCGGGAAAGAAGGAAACCAGAAAGGTATACTCCATCTGATTTACGTTCAAATTTTGTTTTGTCTATTACTGATGATGATCCTAGAACTATTAGGGAGGCAATGGATTCATAGGATGGAAAACTCTGGAAAAAGGCCATGGATGAAGAAATGGCAGCCTTGGATAAGAATGAGGCATGGGATTTAGTGGAGTTGTTGACTGGAAGAAATCCCATTGCCAACAAATGGGTATTTAAAAAGAATTTGAATGCAAAAGGAAAAGTGGAGAAATACAAATCTCGGTTAGGAGCAAAGGGTTATTCCCAGGTTGAGGGAATTGATTTTGGTGAGATTTGTTCTCATGTTGGCAAGTTAACTTCTATTAGATTTGTGTTATCTGTTGTTGTTGCGTTTGATTTTGAAGTAGAACGGATGGATGTGAAGACAACATTCCTACATGGGGATTTGAAAGAAGAAATCTATATGAAGCAACCAGAAGGCTTTGTTGTGAAGGGAAAGAAGGAGATGGTATGCAAGCATAAAACGTCCTTGTATGGTTTAAAACAATCACTAAAGATGTGGTATCAAAAATTTGATACTTATATGTTGGGACTTGGATTCACACGAAGCAAAGAGGATCATTATGTGTATTTTAAATTAATTGGTGATAATTTGATTTATTTGGTCTTGTATGTGGATGACATGTTGTTGATAGGAAACAAGAAGAAGATTATCCAAGATGTGAAAACTCAGTTGTCCTCTAAATTTGACATGAATAATCTTGGTGCTGGAAATTTTATTTTGGGCATGGAAATTAAAAGAGATCGGAAAAACAAGAAACTTTGGTTAAATCAGAGAAAATATGTGGAGACAATATTACAGATGTTTAATATGTAGTAATGTAAACTAGTCAGGGTCCTTATTCCCGTTGGTGTAAATTTATATGAAAATCATTGTCCCAAGACACCAAAAGAGGAGGAGGGCATGTATCGTGTTCCATATGTGAGTGAATTTGGCAGTTTGATGTATGCAATGGTCTGTACTAGACGGACATTGCATATCTGTACTAGACTGGACATTGCATATGCAATGGGATTTTTTAGCAGATATATGTCAAAACCAGGGAAGGAGCATTGGACATCAATAAAGAGGATTTTCAAGTATTTGCGTGGCACTACTAGCTATGGATTTTGCTACCAAGGAAGACCAGGACTAGACAGAGTGTTGGACATACATGGCTTTGTGGATGCAGACTGGGCTGGAGATCTACAAGCGGGTATGTGTTTAACCTGTTTGGAGGAGCAATCAACTAGATGAGCAAGAGACAGTCTATAGTGGCACTTTCAACTACAAAAGTTGAATACATGGAAGCCACTAATGCAAGAAAGGAAGCAGTATGGTTAAAAAGATTGTATGCAGGTATTGGGTGTGTACACCACGCTGTAAGAATAGATTTTGACAGTCAGAGTGCAATTCTTCTAGAGAAGAATTCGCCTTATCATTCAAAGACAAAGTACATTGATGTTCAATATCACTTTGTGAGAGACATGGTTGAAGAAAAGAAAGTGTTGTTGATGATGGTGAACACTTTGAAGAATGTTGCAGAGTCATTAACAAAATCTATGAGCACTGAGAAGTTCTCTTGGTGTAGAGGATCTATGGGCATTACTACCCTGGATTGTTGACTATGTAACCGTGTAACCCCCTGTATGCAAAGAAAACAAGTGGGAGAATTTTTGGCATATGTTATATTATTTGCATGAGTAGCGCTATTGTTTTCTATGTTGCGCCAGGCACATGGGGATTCGGGGGAAGCGACCCCGATAATTTTTTTTTTCCTCAAGAAACGTGTCGCATTTTTGCCTCGTTTTTTGTGTCGCCTCGATTTTCATGTCCATTGTTGGGAAGTTTTTCAGCACATGGTTTATGCTGATGGTTTTCTATTTACGGTTAAGAAATTAGGGTTGTTGACTAATCCAATCCATTGGGTTAGGATTTCGGATGTTGTTGGCTCATATATGTATATTGTATTGTAAACAATGTGTGATTGTGAATGAACAGAGAATATGTTGGTTTTCCCAGTTTGGGTTTACAGGGGAAAAATCTATGTGTAATGTGAGTATTTTCCATTGTATCTTTTTTGTTCTTTTACTAAAAAATTGTTTGCAGTAAATATTGTACAAGGTTAAAATCTACATTTAGGCAGGGTCACCATTGAATGCATGCATGCAGATCACGAAAAAAATTTCTTAAATGCATGCATGTGGGCTAATTATTGAGCAAATGCATGCAAGTCGAACCTAAAACCATAAAGATAAGAACCATAAACCGTAAATCTGAGAACCATGAACCTAAATCACTTATCGCTAAACCTCATTAAACCTAAATCAGTCATAGTTATGTAACTTGTAAACAATAAATCATAATCCAAGCACAACTGTAAACCGTAAACAGTAAAATATATATCTAAATCGATGTATCAATAAACCATAAATAGTATAAATCATAAACAACAATTATCAATATCTATACAACATTTTATGGTTTATAGAGGTGAGTGATTTAGTTTTATCGATGAGGGATTTAGGTTCATTGCTAAGCCTAAATCGCCCATTGATATGTAACCTATAAACCATAAATCATAATTGAAGGAAACTTGAAAACAATAAATAATAAATTATAAGAAACGATTCGAGATATTTTAATAGAGGCGGAGGAAGATCTTAACTCTTTCCCAAATGCCTTGTTTGTTTCTATACTCCATTGGCCTTCTTCCCACTCCAATATATTTCTGGATGTCATAAAAACAGATCTCCTCTTGCTCATGCCCCAATGCATACAATATGTCTGCAATCCCTCTATAATAGCGATATGAATGTTGTAATTGCAGGTATATGATCACAAAAACATGGAGAAACAACATGGCCATAACTTTAAAATGGAACATTTCAGGTATATGATCACATAAACGTGGAGTAACAACATGGCCATAACTTTAAAATGGAACGCCACGGAAAGGTGACCATAATATGAAACACTAGCTAGCACATCCATAGGTGATGTAGTCGATATGGTAACCTATGACACCTGTCATCCATCCACACCCACCATCCATTCGTAAAATAAATAGGTGAGCTACTATTTAAATGTGGCACAAGAAGGGAGTGTAATTACCCTAATCACATACTTAAAACTACATGAATCACAATCAAATGGAATCATTTTAGAAAGAAATCAAACCATAGACATGTTTTCACTCATCGGATACCATTTAGACCCTTGCATTGGATGTATCCCAAGTAATCGAGTAGCTGGAACACCCGGATGGACATAGGAAACACTACAACGACGAGAGGAATGTGGAGTGTCACATGGATTGAAGAGATCTTATTGGGGAGGCTAACGAAGAGAAAGCAGGAAAAGCTCAAGGTGTTCAAGGTGATTTCTTGGTGCGGTGACTCGTTTTCCACAGTCCCAATTCAAATTATGCATTCAGCATTATGAAGCATATAGACCCCATTGGGAAGGAACTGGCAAGTGAAACGTTTGTGCAGTTAGCAAGGCCTCACTACATCGTTCCAAGTCAAATCTTTAAGGTATTATTTTGTTAATGAGCGTGGCGTAGATCTTTTGTTAATGCTTAGATTATGATAGTGTATCCAAGTTCATGATGGAGATTAGTAAAGTCATATATGAGTCTTCACTTTGTTTTGTTAAGAGACATGTTTAAGAGTCGGAAGGAGTCAAGATGTCATAATAAATTATCATCCTAAGTTTGTTGTGTTGACAATTTATAGTGATTAAAAGCGTTTTTGTTGGTCAAGTCTATGACGAGTCATAGAAAATATTTAAAGGTGTTTGGAATGGTCATGTGGAGTTTGTCTTGTCAAAGGGGGAGGTTTAGTCAAATTGCATGTGTCTAGTTCATTAAGAGGTCATTATGGTGATTTAAAATGTTATCAAAAAGTTTTGAAAATGATGTTAACTTGAGAAGTTGGGGATGCATGATCGTTACTCGACACCTCAATTTTAAATTTTCGATGGAATCTTCAAATGTCTTGAAATAAAGAGTATGTCATGTCATTGAAATACATTATTGTAAGTGGGTGGAAAAATTCAGGTTGTCAATGTAGTGACATTTAGTCTAGCCAACTATTGTCACAATTTTGAATCTGTGTTGGCATCGGTCATTCCAACAATAGACAAATTTTATTCAAAATTGTTCGTAAGAATCATTGAATACCAGACATTATGAAGACATGAAGAATTATGCAAAAGATAAAATCTTGATGAAATGCAACAAGTTTCGCAGAGATGATGCAATCAAAGAAAAAGAATGCAAGACAAAAGAAACAAATGACATACTTGTGATGAAGTATGACAAGAGGAAGATTTCAACAAAGATGAGGAAGAAAGATCAAGCGATTGATGGAAGAATCATAGTTACAACAATGAAAGCAATAGATGATGAGCCTTTGTGTGTTGTGGAAAGAAGGGATCTACACAGATGTGTTATTCATCTCATGTGTATGTCCAAGTTGATTGACATGGTAATGGTAATAATTTGGTTTTAGAGTCTTGGATCTATTTTTGTTAGAATTTGTGATTCTAACAAATATCAGGTGAGTATAGATGTTAAAAATACAAGTGAATAATGTGTATGATTCCGACGGAGGAATACTTCATGTTTTATGAGTTACTATATTTTGTTGATGTTTTGAAATCTTCCATGGGTGCTTGACGTAGTGAAAAATAAAAAAGAGAGTTGTGGCTAAAAGGGAGTAAAAGCTACATGTTTTGTTCCTTCGAGTTGTTTGATGAAATATTGTTTAATGAATGCTGCACTATAAGTCCTACTTGGCAGGTGCAGAGAATGTAAGATCGGTACGGATACATCCTACATCCAGACTATTTTCCTAGAGAACCGGCGAGCATAGTGGTTAGGTACCTAGGTGTTTCAATAGATGGAAGTATGTCCATAGGATGGCTACTTGCTCAGTCTTTATGGTCAAGTTGGTGTTAGGCCTTGGAGTACAACAGGTTCCAAGTCAATCTGAGGTATCAATGGTACATTTGGTTTCCATCTTGTACTTGTTGAAGATAACAGTCCTACAAGTGAAGAAGCATGGACACTTATTTTATTTTATTGATAGTTTGGTGTGTACGAAACTAGAGCCAGATGACTCAAGTCGTGATGGGTCAAAGTTGGTAAGTTTGGTCTCAATGAAGAGTAGATGAATTCATCTTAAGTGTGAAAGTGCATCTTTGTGCTTAGGTATATAGGTTGAACTAGCCAGTCAATCCTGCATAAGGAGTCGTGAACACTTGAAGTTGGATTTTCACTATGGGTAATGTTAGGATATTGAACAAGGAAGGATAAGGATAGGTGTCAGCAAAGAATGGGTGCATCGGTTTCACTAGAAGTTACAAGCAAGATTCTTTGCACATGTAAGGAGAGTGAAAGTGTTTGAGATTGCAACAGGAAGGACAAGGATAAAGATGTTACAATAGAGAGAGTTATATTGACTTTGATTCAAAGGAAGCTGATGACTATGAAGTATTGTGGCAAGAGAGAGAGTTCTTTGAAACTGGTGACAGTTCTTATGGAAACAATGGAGATTGGATGTGACAACAGCAAATATCATATAAGGATGGACAAATAAGGTAAAACAAGGTAAATTTTGTGAGGTGTGTTGACCATATTGTAATGTGAATCACTTTGTAGTTGTAAGCAAGTCTATGATGTCATGTTTTTTACTCTATGTAGTGGTCCTTGAAAAGTTCGAGTTTGTACCTGGTATCTTCATGAGTGGAGTATGTAATGTATGTACCTATATTTATACATGTAACATGTAAAGGGTATATTGTTGTAAAACCTAGATAGATATGCTTACCCCTTTGTTATGTGTCCCTAATGACTTGGATATCTTGTCTACTATAGTGTAATAGCCTCTATGATGGAGTTCTTTAACACCAAGTGTGGACCATGTTATTGGTTTTAGACTATGGGAGGTGAAGTTCTACATTTAGGGAAGTTCATCAATACATTGAATAATTGTGTACATGAAGGGACATCCTATTAGACCGACGGTTACAACGACTAGTTACCCATGTATTTGACACATTGGTGATGTTTGTATGATCGAGGTACGAGATGCAAATTCCAGGATGGACTAGAGATAGACTTTGTTGATAAAAGGAGCATGTACTGCAGAGGAGGAGATGTTGATGAAGACCTCAACTAACAAAAATTAAGACAAGTAGTCCTTAAGGGGAAGTGTTGGAATACATAACTCCTACTTGTCTTAGGTGTGATCACATATGTGGTTGTAATGATTATTGATGAATATTAGGAAGAGTTGGTATCTATGTAGAGAGTTCGTTCCTAGTTTGTAGGAGGTTGTTGGAACTAGTTGGATGCGAGAGATTCTCTCTAACTAGATGCTTCCTAGAATGGTGTGAGGTTGAGATATTCGCTCAACTATGTAGATTGCAAAGAGCTCTCTCAATATATTTTGAGACGAGACTCATGTTTTTATATACTTTATTACATTGATTGAAAAGAGCGCTTAGTATATTCTTTGATGTATGTAAATAAGTGTCTACTCTCCTACATTTTTAATTCAAAGTGCAATTCAAACAATAAAAAATCACAATTTCACCAACAATTGAATCACGAGATTCTGGTGATAATTGACCAAAAAAGTAAAAAAGTCTCATGTTTAGACTTGTAGGAAACCCACATCACCTAGCCCGCACCCTCGTGTTACCCACCTAGCATCGCGGCAAGGAAAATTGCACCAATGTTGAGGATAAATGATGGGATACTACGAGATCATTACGTAGTTAAAACAATACGATGAGGGTAGGATGGTTTGAATAGGCACAAGGGATGATGAAATTTTTCGATGGATAGGGTCAAATTGCCACGAAGGAGAAACAAGTGATTAATGGCGATTAGTCCTAGAATTTGACGGGCTACAACCCGTATTTTGTCCTGCAACCCATATTTGACACGTTGTTATAAAAACCACACGTCATTATTGAATTGCATTGAAATTATCCACCTGTCAAATTGACATGTAACCCCATCAATTACCCATCAAAAATTCTAATGGGTATGTGCACTATAGGGTTACAAGGATATAATATAGTGTTATCGGTGTGGGTTATACACAACCTGCAGGGAGGTAGTTGTATAGAAGTAAATTCCAGTAAATGAGTCCATGTTGTCGCGTCACTAGAAGATAGATAAAAAAAATCCAGATCGCGTCGAATCTTGATGGGCCATAATCATGTTCAGTGTTATATGTTGCTCGTATCTTGTAGTGGTTGAGGGAAGTTCAAAGCACTGGGCATGTCGCAACACGTGGCATTACAGTTGATGAGACCTACGCATTATAATCAATGACAGCCATACAAGGTTAGATGAAGGGGTAAATGAACATTGAAGGCACGTATAAGCGATGGTTCATTCCCAAATTTCAATTGTGCCTGGATCTTCTCCATTCCAATGTTCAACTTTGCTCTGTTACTACTTCGTTCCAGTCTTGAACTTTGCTCTGCTACCCTATTGCAATTCATGCTTCCTTCCTTCTAGGCTTTGCATTTTACATTTGAGATGAACCATCCCACGAGCACCATATATTCCACTTGGCTCGACGTGTTCCATTAATATTTATTAACCCGGGCACACAAATAATCATGTTGGGATGAGGGTTTAAAATTCCCTTGAGCCTTTTCTCTTGGTCTTCTCAGCCTCCAACTTTGCTATGCTACTGTTGTCGTGAAGCAAAGATAAATAAGTTTTTTTTTTTCTTGTATTTCACATTTATCACTTCCAAATATATTTACATTTACAAAGTCAAAATATCTTTTATTTTAAAATTTATTATATATACAACATAAATTTTAAATTCTAAAATTTATATTACATTTGCAGATGTTGGATTCAACCATACCCAGACCCCAATACCTCATAAAATTGAAGTCACCTCTTTAAATTGGTTATACAAAATCATCCAAATACATTATCCAAATACTTACTTATACATATTTATGGATTGAATTTTGAAATGAGTTCAAAGGACTACGAGATGGGTGCATCCAATTTACATAGAGGTCAAAACTTTGAAAACTTTAATACATAAATTTATATGTCAAAATTTTAATATTTAATACTTAAACATATTTATGGATTGAATTTTGAAATGAGTTCAAAGGATTATGATATGTGTGCATCCAATTCACATAGAGGTCAAAATTTTGAAAATTTTAATATGTAAATTTATATGTCAAAACTTTAATATGTAGATAATGGGATTCACATTCTTCAAACTGTTCAACAATAATGGTGATAATTAACTCAATTAATTTTTTTAATTTAAAAAAATATATATAATATTATATACATTTAGTTTATTAAATTATATAAATTATATTTTTATAGATAAAGAAATTACTTTATTGTTTATAAATTATCATTTAAATATAAAATAAATATTTTATACAATATATTTATAAATTAAAATCTTTAAAATTTTAAAATATAATAAAATCTATGTAAATCTAAATTAAATATTTCATATTACATAACATAAATAAAAAATTAATATTAATAATATATATCTATCTTTAATTCCTTATATTTAGAATCATAATCAAATATATTATTTTATTTTTTTTAATTTCCATCTTATCCATTCACTTATGTAAGGAGCACATTGGTTCAATTGGTTGGAATAGCTTGAAATAGTTCTCATGTATTTCTGTTAGTTGTTTGATTTTCAAAGTTTTTATCACCTTTAATATTTGTGAACTCTTTTACATATGTTTTCTTCTTTATGTTACACCTAGCAATCTTTATAGGGAAAATTTTTCTAAATAAAATTGGTGATTTGAGTTACTCCAGCAATAAATGAGATTTTACCAAAAAGTAATGAGAAGATACATTTTACACACTTTGTAAATAAGATTTTACCAAGGACTAATGACAAGATACATTTTACACACTTTGTTGCACTCTTATGAAATTTAATAAATAAAGAGAAATCTTTTCAGTAATTGCATGGAACAATTATTCTGCATTTTCTCTCCTAGTAATTCATAGGATACATATCCATTGCTCTCAGCTCAACTAGCCTCTTAACCTTGTGAAAATTGTTTTATTATTTTTTATTCTATTATTTTTAATACATGAAGATAAAATTTGTATTGTTTTATTATTTTTTATTCTATTAAATTAAAAATTTATGAAGATAAAATTTGTAGAGAACAATAAAATAAATTGACACTTAAACTGACTAATGAAAAAACATTCACCGTCCTCAAATTTTCACTTAACAGTCGGGGTAAATTTGAAATTCCAGATATAATGGCGATTATTCTACAATGTGCTCTCGTTTGGATCTCCTTCAATGGAGTAATGGCGCTCAATGTTAAATCGAGGTGCAGCCACAGGAGAATGTCAGTGCGGAAGTATTAGACTTCAAAACAAGAGAATTGAGTCATTTAAATTTTAGACTACAAAATGGAGCTATTTATTTACTGTGTCAAAGAAAAAAATCTAGGCCCGTTTACGATCTCAATATAAATCTAAAGAATCCAGGATATGAAATGCACAATCCCTGCATTGCTTGCAATATTTCAAATATATTTAGGATGTTTTTTTACATAATACATGTCACGATCCTTAGAGGATATAAGGAGGATAAATTTAATTATTAGAAGAAATTAAATTATCAAGAAATCTATATGGCAGTGTTGTCAACGGATTCCACTGGATAATCGGCTCTCTCAGCTGCAAAGGAGCCTGAATTTTGCACATCCCACTTTTCATGAGAAAAGATTAATTGCAGGTTTGAAAAAAATTATAAAAGCATCATAAATTTAAGAGATTAAATACCTCCGAGATACCCTGCCACAACTCTTTGAGCTCTCCCTGCATAATTTCTAAATGTCGTAAGCTTTTCACAGGAATCCATGAAGGAATGCTTGTGTGAGGGAAATTCTCCCACTTGAGCCATAGCAGGTCTCTCGATGATTTCAAAACTTCTGGTTGAAGACAATCACTTCCTATGAAGAAATCAACCGTACGGCAGGGCCGCTGTGGTCCTTTGCAGGGGCGTTCTTATTCTTGAACAAGTAGCTCGAACTTTTGTGCAATATTTGTGGCTTTTCATGAGAACTGCTAAGAACACGCCGAAACCCTTTTTTATGCTGCATGCAGAAAACAGTGTTAAAATTGCATTGCAAGTGACAGAGTCGAAATTGAAATCGTATCAGCGTAATATCTCAAAACAATTTAAATAAATATCTGCCTGAAAACTTTATAAGGGTGAGGGGCCGAGTCTTCCTATTGCAAGAAACTTAGCTTTAGATGCAAGAATTATACCAAAGGGTTTGTATCCTGGAGCTTCCAAAGACGAAGGGGAACATGATCATGCATTCTTAGGGTTCCTCCATTGTGTACTTCAATTAAGCACTTATATTTAAGGGTTTGAAGACCTTGCTCACCGCTCCATCCTGAAGCATTCCATATCTGTATGGCCGTATTTTTTGGGTAGCCCATGAAAAAGCAGGCAATGTCCAAGAACATCTTCTTCTCGTCCCCCTCCATTGCATCATAACTTACTCGAAGTTTGCGCTTGATATCTTTATTCGGCACTTTGGACAAGTTCTGCAGTTCTAATCTCCATTCTCTTTTTTCTGATATCCCAAATAGATGTCCGCCCAACACTTTGGGCGATAAAGGCTAGCCATCGCAAGCTTTCAAGAAGTCTTCCACTAAATTTTCAAATCCGCTAACTGGACTGCTATGGCGCAAGGCGTGTAAACAAAAGAGCTCTCTGGCATGATTTTCCTCCATTGACTTCATCTCATAGAGCATGGCCTCGGGGTTCCTTCTAAACAAGCTACTGTCACAGGAAGTAATTATTGTTGGAAGCATTAATTTCTACTCCACCTACAATCAGAAACCTTATTCCTCCACCGATAATCCACCGCCATATCCCACCGACAAATGCAAAGAACACAGAAAAATAACACACAACAACTTCTTATTGTTGAATGATCCATACAGATACATCTGCCTCGTATTTATAGAGGCCATGGAAAACTCTCGAGCGTCTAGAGGGTTCTCGGAGTGTCTGTGGATTGTCGAAGGAAGACTCTAGAAGTACGTTGGTTGATGAGGTAGGTAGAAATTAATTCCTCCAACACTCCCCCCTAATTTCTACTACTAATTACATCAAAATTTCTAATGCCCAATACTCAAATTGGTCTTGTGCTAAAGCCTTTGTAAATATGTCTGCAAGTTGCTCCTTTGATCTGCAATGTCTCCTCCTTAAAGGATACAAGTCTTGGTTAGGTCTTTATTTGAGTCATGTCATCATCTCCAATTTCTATCTTCGTATGGTTGGACTTCCTTCAATGTGCTACTTTATTTTACTAGCTTCCCGTCATCATAAATCACCTTGGGATTTTACTGCTTATCCCTAACCATTACAATGCTCATGAATTATCACACCAAGTGGTTTCTAGTTGACCACAAACTTTGCTTACTCGTGGTTTTGGCTGACCACGAACCTTGCATGATGGGGAAATTGATTTACACAACACGCACTCACTTGAGTTTCATCCTCTTAACATTTTTTGCTTCTTCTTTGTACCTGCATAACATTGATTAATGCTCGAATTTTTGCATCTTCCTTTTGCACCTGCAAACAATTGATCATTGATGTCCATATAAAAAGAGATCCATCTACCGAGATACATGGGTACCATCCGTTGTACTCGCTAGTTCTCTAGGTATCATTTTCACTTACATGGTTCATCAATACATTAGACTCCTTTAGTCATAAATTGGTCCCAACCAATTCACACTCTGAGATTACTTAATCTCACATTCCTCCCCTTAATCGAAGATCTAACTTCTTCGATCACCATCAAACTTAGATACGAGTACACCTGCCACCCTCCTACCTACCTAGTGGTTAATTCCACAGCTTGATGCCACATCCACTCTTTATGCCTAAGAGGGATACACACTACATGATCACACTAATCCATGTAGGCCTGACTCAACAGGGCTTACTAAACACCTGGGGAATATAGTTTGCCTTGCCTATGGCTAAGCTTTACAACTTTGGACCAAAAACCTCTTGGGTGTCGGGTACTACCGATCATGCACCCCTTACATCACTTATCATTATAACATTTTATCACAGGTACAAGAAGCATTATTTACCTTATTCCCAAATTATAAGCCCATTACATATAAACCCATTCAATATGCCCAATAAGCCCATTGCTTATTATCACTATACATATCCTAATCAGATGCCAAATATTATCCACTTTTATCCGAAAAAGTGAGTGCACGGGCTTTGTATGCCTCTATAAAGAATGCAAACAGCGTTGCAAGAAGTCTACCAACTCCAATTTGAAATCACACATGACTCATACTACCTTTAAAATTTCTTGTGTAAATACCCAAACTAACACTCCAATAAGACACTTTACTTTCTCCATCACAAGACAAGAGAAGAACATTACGTGTTCCTCTATTCTTCAAGCAAAAATTCCATTCTGAACATATCTTGAAATTATGGCAGTCCAGGACACCACATCCCATCTTGAGATTTTGTCAAACACATATCCAATTTTGATAATGTGGGCATGCAGATTTTTACCTTCCGGGAGAGCCTCCATCTTCATGCATCCTTGCAACATCGAAGCATATACATTTATGGACAATATTGAAAATACTAAGCGCCTCCTTTAATCGCCCTTCCTTGCAGAGTACATTAATGCCTTCGACAGAGATAGACTTCTCCACGGTGATGAGAAATGGTCCTTCGCAAGCTCGGAAAACCAGACTTCGAATTCGCTCCCTCGATGGTGCCACCTCCACCCATTCCTTCCTTGAGTGCATCCTCTCCATACTGATCATAAATATCTCTTTTCTCAGGATCACTAAGTACCTCATATGCATGAGCAAGTTCCTTAAACTTTTATGGATCTCCACCCTTGTCTGGATGGTTTTTGATAGCGGTCGATAATGATTACAATTATGGCCAAAAGACTCCCATGATTCTGCGTTTTGCTTTAAACCCATTGAATAGCATCCCAAGCTAAAAAACATCGATAATTACAATGACCAAAAAACATAGTAGATGCAGCCCGCATGCCCAAAGAACCCTAAATGCCAACCAAAACCCTTTGCCAGAGTCTGTGAATCGTTATAATGCACAACGGCCTAGACGAAGGCCTGAACACACGACGTCGGATCCTCGCAATCGAAGACAAAGGAATCCACAAAAACCCCATCGCAGTGAATTTGCATCATCATGGCAGCATCCACGGGGTTGCTATCCCGCCGGACCCGAACACAACCACCGGCAAATGGCCCAATTGCTTCGTCAGTTTCACCAATTCGAAAGGTGCGCAAATCCCCTTCGCGAACGCGTAAAGCTCGTCCTCGTCGATAATCTTCATATCTGCACCACTGGGCGTTGTGGGCGACTCCTCTCAGGGTCTTGGGCCCTCCCGTGAGGGAGTTAGCCCAGTCATGTGCTCTGATAACAAATGAAGGGGACAGAAACAAAGAACACGGAAAAATTTGTATTACTCAATGATCCATACAGATACATCTGCCTCGTATTTATAGAGGCCATGGAAAACTCTCGAGCGTCCAGAGGGTTCTCAGAGCGTCGGTGGATTGTCGGTGGATATGGCAGTGGAGGAAGACTTTAGAAGTCTGGTGGTTGATGAGGTAGGTAGAAATTAATTCCTCCAATAAATTCTCTGGATCTTCGGGATCCTTCCAAGACCTCTATAAATAGAGGCAGATGTAAACTTTTTAAAATCAAGCAAAGATCAGTTCCTCTGTTATTCTTCTGTGTTATTGTTATTTTTTTGTGTTCCTTTGTTTCTGCCCTCTTCATTTTCGTATCAGAGTAGGACTGGGATAACTCCCTCACGAGAGGGCCCAGGATCCTGAGAGGAGAGTCTTCATCGCTAAGACAAGAGTCTATGCAATGCTAGAGCTGTGTGATTCGGTGTAGATCTGAAGAGTGAAGAGAAGCTCTGTGAAGAGGAGGACAGTTTTGGGTTTCCATAGCTCTGGGTCAATTCCCTACAAAGAACGCCCTAGCAGTCGAATCTGTCGTTGGTTAAGGAGGTGAAATGGGCATAACATCCAAGCATACGGACTCGGCTTCTTCTATTGGAGATAGTTCAGATGTCGGGGACTTGCAAGCTTATGGAAATGTTCATGGATAGCCATAGAAGAAAGTAGAAGGGTTTATGTCCCTATAATTCGATCCAGAAATGGAGGGTTTCGAAGGTGAGGTGTCGATTAAGATAGCGGGATGGAGGCTTGTTGTGGCTGTTGAGGATGCATGGAAGAACTATAGGTGATGAGGGTTGTGAATTGGGGTCTACGACTACCAATCAAATGGAAGATGGAGATAGCGGTGGATTCCCTCTACAAATCGAAGCTGATAAAGGGTTGTATATTGGCGATGTTTTGGATTTGTCTTTACACAAAATCTCCAAGCTCGGGAAGAGGTTTCCGGATTGCGTGAGCTTGATCCAGCATGCCATGAAGATTCTGAAGACCAAGAAGAAGGTTTCCCATCGGGGTTACGGTCGTTCGATTTGTTCCCTATTAGGGTGGAATGCAGAACGGTTGCCGAGCGGTGGGAAGCCGATTGAAGTTCAGCCTCGAGGGTGCATTCCTCCGCCGAAGGAAGAAGTTGAGTCAATTGGTGTAACTGTCTTCCATGTTTTGGTTAGGTGAGAACTTCATTATTGAAAGTGCTTGGAATGGTCATGTGGGGTTCAATCTTAGAGAAAATTGAGTTAATTTGTAAAAGGTGAGAGTGAGAGAAGGTCAAGGTCAAGTGTATGAGTCATGTGTGATTTCAAATTGGAGTTGGAAGATTTCTTGCAGTACCTACAGAGAATGCTATGTCAATTTTTCTATTTGATGCTAAGAGTGAACGTTGTTTGAATTCTTTATAGAGGCATACAAAGCTTGTGCACTCACTTTTTCGGATAGAAGTGGATAATATTTGGCATCTGTTGTGTTAGGATATGTATAGTGATAATATGCAATGGGCTTATTGGGCATATTGAATGGGTTTATATGTAATGGGCTTATAATTTGGGAATTTAGTAAATAATGCTTCGTGTACCTATGATAAAATGTTATAATGATAAGTGATGTAAGGGGTGCATGATCGGTAGTACCCGACACCCTAGAGGTTTTTGGTCCAAAGTTGTAAAGCTTAGCCATAGGCAAGGCAAGCTATATTCTCTAGGTGTTTAATAAGCCTTGTTGAGTCAGGCCTACATGGATTAGTGTGATCATGTAGCGTGTATCCCTCTTATGCATAGAGTGGATGTGGCATCAAGCTGTGGAATTAACCACTAGGTAGGTACGAGGGTGGTAGGTGTACTCGTATCTAAGTTTAATGGTGATCGGAGAAGTTAGATTTTCGATTAAGGGGAGGAATGTGAGATTAAGTAATCTCAGAGTGTGAGTTGGTTGGGACCAAGTTATGACTAAAGGAGTCTAATGTATTGATGAACCATGTACTTGAAAAGGATACCTAGAGAACTGGTGAGTACAGCGGATGGTACCCATGTATCTCGATAGATGGATTTCTTTTTATATGGACATCAATGATTAGTTGTTTGCAGGTGCAAAAGGAAGATGCAAAAGTTCGAGCATTAATCAATGTTATGCATGTACAAAGAAGAAGAAAAAAATGTTTGAGGATGAAACTCATAGTGAAGAAATCCCAAGTGAGTGTGTGCAGTGTAAATCAATTTCTCCATCATGCAAGGTTCGTGGTCAGCCAAAACCACCAGTAAGCAAAGTTTGTGGTCAACTAGAAACCACTTGGTGTGATGGTTCCTGAGCATTGTAATGGTTAGGGGTAAGCCGTAAAATCCCAAGGTGATTTATGATGAGGGGAAGCTAGTAAAATAAAGTAGCAAATTGAAGGAAGCCCAACCATATGAAGATAGAAACTGAATATGATGACATGACTTAGATAAAGACCTAACCATATAAAGACTAAGACATGTATGCGTTAAGGATGAGACATTGCAGATAAAAGGAGCATTGTAATGGTTAGGGGTAAGCCGTAAAATCCCAAGGTGATTTATGATGAGGGGAAGCTAGTAAAATAAAGTAGCAAATTGAAGGAAGCCCAACCATATGAAGATAGAAACTGAATATGATGACATGACTTAGATAAAGACCTAACCATATAAAGACTAAGACATGTATGCGTTAAGGATGAGACATTGCAGATAAAAGGAGCAACTTGCAGACATATTTACAAAGGCTTTAGCCCAAGACCAATTTGAGTATTTGAGAGACGCATTGGGCATTGTAAATATTGATGTAATTAGTAGTAGAAATTAGGAGGGAGTGTTGGAAGCATTAATTTCTACTCCACCTACCACTGGAAACCTCCACCATCTTCTAGAAAGTTCCCATGACACTCCAGCCCCTTCGTGAATGGGATCCTTCCAAGACTACTATAAATAAAGGCAGATGTAAACATTTTGAAATCAAGCAAAGATCAGTTACTTTGTTATTCTTCTGTGTTATTGTTATTTTTCTGTGTTCCTTTGTTTCTGCCCTCTTCAATTATTATCAAACTATCAGATCTCACAACATTTTTTGCTAAGAGGGCGTCCACTTGGTCATTATGATCAATGCCATCTAAAATTATAAGAAAGCGACGAGTCTCAGCTGGTGTAAAACCAGATCTGAGAAGCTCCTTTCCTTGACTCACGCTGTCAATGTCATGATCAAACATGTAGTAGCTCTTTTAATAGTTTTCTTTGGAGAGCTCGTAATTTATTGTTAACAGATGCTTCACACACATCAAATAGAAAACACGAGGCATGAAATTCAGAGTGGTTGATGTTAAACAAGTCCCTGGACAGTGTTGTTTTCATGGACCCGCCCATCCCCACTATTCCCACAATATTCGGAATCTTCTCCCTCTCTTACACAAACTCTGCGATTCTTTTATTGAAGTCATCCACAGCTTCGTCAAGCCCGATTGGGTGTTCGGCAACTTCTAAAGACGATCTCCTCCTCACCTCTGTTAATACGGTGTCGACTATGTTCTTCCACAGCTTCCCCTAGTCACTGAACATATTTACATGAAGATCGCGTGATTATCCGGAATCTAATCAACTGGAATCTATGGTGAGTAAAACTTTCAGTGTTTATTTACACGGTAGAATCAATTTTTTATGTGCATAGAAAGACATTGTGTTCATATAAAAGGATTATAGAGGAGGGTTTAAAAAATGAGAAACAACAGCAGCAGCAGCGGACCAAATAAAGGCGGGTATTGAGAATCTTTACTCGTTATGCTCACTGAATTCCCAGCCAGAGTAAAAGCTTTATGATCTGGAATCTATGGTGAGTTATACTTTCAGCGTTTATTTACGCAGTAGCATCAATTTTTTATGTGCATAGAAAGACATTTTGTGTACATAAAAGGATTATAGAGGAGGGACAAAAAATGAGAAACAACAGCAGCAGCAGAGGACCAAATCAAAGGGGGTATTGATAATTCTTACTCGTTATGCTCATTGAATTCACAGCCAGAGTAAATCGAAGCTTTATGGAGGGCTGTTTTCCATTCGTCAATCTGCTCCTTGCCGTATCGACCCTTCAATTGATGTTTGTGAAATGCTTCAGCGTAAGATCCCGTACAGTGATGAGGGACAGAGGGCGGAACATGATGAAACACGGGAACAATCTTAGCATCAGTTGCTAACATGAAGGCGAGCTCGCCCAAACACCAAGGAGAATGGGAGTAGTTCTCCAAGAGAATGGCGATGTGAACAGAAGCAGAGGAAATGGCGTGATGTATTTTCTCTGGAAAGTAATCACCCAACTCAAATTCGCTCGAGTGGAGAAGCAAGCAAAGTCCCATATATTGCAGAGAATGGTAAAGGATGTTGTCCAATGATGTCTTCACATCGGGACCTCGGTGGTTGATGAATACATCATAAAATGTTGATTGAGAGTTTGAGGTGCATGTATTTGTCAAGGGAGATCCATTCGTCTGTTTTCCTGATGAAGGAGAGGAGACGAACTGCAAACTTGCCATGGAAATGGAAAATTGTCAATCCTGTTTTAGGTGAAGTGAAGCGGGGAGACGAAGGTGTTGATAGATGGGTAAAATTCCCAAATCCTGTAGTTAGGTGAAGTGATGTGGGGAAGAAGAAGGTGTTGATATAGATCATAGAATATCAGAGAACTCACACAGAGATAGACACGAAGAACACACAAAACAACAACTTATCTATTGCATTACAAGCATGAGTATTTATCCACCGTTGATTAGTTTCAAGATCAATGGTTGGAATTGCTTCTTCCAGACATTTTTGGTTCTTTCAAGAGTTTACCGAAGTCGGTGCAGTCGATGCATTTATTGTAGGCTTATCTCTATCAACTACCGGATTGGTTGTTTAATTAATTTCTAACACTCCCCCTTAATTAAACAACCTTTACAACACCTATCTTATCTCTACATATTACAAACTTAGTCTTTCCAAGAGGCTTTGTAAATATATCTGCAGCATTATCATTTGTGTTGCAATACAATACATAAATTTCATTTGACTGTATTTTTCTCTTACAAAATGATAATGTGTCTCAATATGCTTTGACCTAGCATGATACACTGGGTTGTTTGCCAGTTTGATGGAACTTTGGTTGTCACATTGGATGATTGTTGGTACTTTTTGCTTTTCTCCAACATCTTCAAGTATCATCCTTAGCCAAATTGCTTCACAGGTGGCAGTGCATAATGTTTTGTACTCAGCTTCAGTGGATGACAAAGAAACAGTTGGTTGTTTCTTACTGCTCCGGGACACGATCCCTGATCCAATATTAAATGCATATCCTGTAGTAGACTTCCTGTCATCTAGATCCCCTGCCTAATCAGAGTCTGAGAAACCTGTCAACTCAACATCAAAATCATTAGTATACTCAATACCAAAATCAATAGTCCCTTTCAAATATCAGAGGAATCTCTTTGCAGCTTTTCAGTAATTTTCATGAGGCTTAGCCATAAATTGGCTAAGAATGCTAACTGAATATGCAATATCTGGCCTGGTTGTGGTGAGATAATTTAGACTTCCCACTAATTGTCGATACAAAGTACCATCCACTTCTTTTGATTCATCATTATTGTTGAGCTTAACATTTTGTTCTAATGGAGTAGATATTGGCTTACATGTGTTCATATTAAACCTCTTGAGTACCTCCTTTGTATATTTGTTTTGTGTGATTAAGGTCTTACCATTTTCTCTCCATACCTCAAGACCTAAACAATAATGTAAATGTCCAAGATCCTTCATTTCAAACTGTTGTGACAACTTTCTTTTGATCTCTTCAATCAACCCAGTAGCACTTCCTGTTATGATAAGATCATCCACATATAGAGAAATCAAAGCAATTTGACCATTTATATCTTTCTTGATATACAGGTTTGGATCACTTTTACTTTTTATAAAGCCTTGTTGAAAGAAAAATGTATCAATTTTCTCATACCAAGACCTAGGTTCATGTTTAAGTCCATATAAAGTTTTCTTCAACTTGCATACAAGATGTTCTTTTCCTTTGTTTACAAACCCCTCTAGTTGAGCAAGATAAACCTCTTCTTTTAATTCTGCATTCAAAAACGCTGACTTAAGATCTAACTGATGCAACTTCCAACTATACTTGGTAGCCAATGCAATCATTAATCTAATAGTATTCATTTTTGCTACAGGAGCAAAAGTGTCTTCATAATCTATCCCTTCTTTCTGTGAATAACCTTTGGCAACCAATCTAGCTTTGTATTTGTCTATACTACCATCAACATTAAATTTATATTTGAACAACCATTTTAATCCTATGGGGGTTTTTTTCTCAGGCAATTCTGTCAATTCCCATGTTTCATTTTTAATTATAGAGTCATATTCTTCCTTCATGGCATCCATCCATTCTTTGTGGCTTTTAGCTTGCTCATAATTTAAAGGTTCTACCACAGTGATAGCTTGATTTATTAAGGCATAGTCTCTACACTTGACCGGGGTCTTAGATTGTCTTGTTGCCCTCCTTAGTTCTTCACTTCTTTGTGGAGTTCCTTCGCCTCTTCTAGGCGTGCTTTGGCGACTTGTAGAATCTATGATGCTTGGAGCTTCTCCTTGGACTTCTTCTTCTTCTTCTTCTTTATCATTGTCCTCATTTGTTTTAGGTAGATTCCACACATCATAATCATATGTTTTTCGTCCTTCATCTGCATTTTCATGAAACAACACATCTCTACTTGCAAACACCTTATGATTGTTAGGATCAAACATCTTATATGCTTTATATTATGTACAATAACCAATAAATATGCATGTGATTGCCTTTGCATCAAGCTTTCTTCTATCTTCTTTTGGAATGTGAGCAAATGTTTTACTCCCAAATATTCTCAAGTGACTCACTTTTGGTTTATATCCATAAAAAGATTCAAAATGTGTTTTGTGCTCTAAAATTTTTGTAGGACTCCTATTCTTTAGATATACAGCAGTACTAATTGCTTCAGCCCAAAAACCATTAGAAAGATTTTTACCTTTTATCATACTACGAGCACATTCAACCAAGGTTCTATTTTTCCTTTCTGTTACTCCATTTTGTTGAGGAGTATGTGGCACTGTAAACTGTTGTTGAATCCCATTATTTTTGCAATACCTCATGACTGCCCTTGAAGTATACTCCCCTCCTTGATCTGACCTGAGAATCTTGATGCTCCTTCCTGTTTTCTTTTCAACCATATTCTTGAATTCTTTAAAATATTCAAAGACATCACTTTTCTTTCTCATAAAATATACCCAAGTGTATCTAGTTCTATCATCAATAAAGATAAGGAAATAATATGCTCCTCTAAGAAATCTAGTTTGCATGGGTCCACAAACATCAGTTTGCAGTTGTTCAAGAATTTATCGCTTTCTTTTATCTATATGCATAGGAAACTCTTCTCTATGTTGTTTTCCTAATGCACATCCTTCACATTCAACATGTTCACTCTTAAACATTGGAAGACCTTCTACCATTTCTTTTCTCTGAAGCATCATAAGATTATTATGGTTTAGGTGTCCATACCTTTGATGCCATAACCCTTCCATTGACATAGTCGTTGATACTAACACTTGATGATCCCCCCTTGTAACATCAAGCTTATATAGTCCTCCAACTCTAGATCCTCTTGCAATGATTTTGTAGTGATCTTGTATATCCCTCACCACACATTGTGACTTAACAAATTCAACTTTTACATCTTGATCTGCAATGGTGGATACAGAAATTAAATTCTTCTTTATGTTTGGCACATACATTACATTATGGATTTGTTTCACCTCACCAGTAGGTAAAGTCATAGATACATATCCATACCCTTTAATTTCATGTCGCCTATCATCTCCTAGATAGATCTTATGAACATCATTAATTTTTTCATGATATGTATCAAACCAATTCTTATTACATGACATATGAATTGAAGCACCAGAATCAATAAACCAGTCATTAGCATCATCAGTGTCTGTTGATAAAGCAGCATCAGAAACAAACAACTTGAGATTTTTGAAATCATCACATACTCCGACACCTTTATCAACAAAATTTCATGAATGTCTGTTATATTTGGACTCATTAAACTTCATCCTCCTACAATCTTTGGCATAAGGTCCAAACTTACCACAGTAGTAGCATCCTTCATTCTTCTTCACATTTGTGTTTGTGCTTGGTGGTGCCCTGCCATTATCTGGTTTTGAATGTGGTCTGGCTTCTTTATTTATCCTCCATGACTTTCCTTTGTAGGGTTGTTTCCCTTTCACCACCAATGCTAGATCTGAATTGTGAGATCTTCCATTGAGATTCTTTCTGCAATCCTCCTCTTGCAGAAGAATACCTATCAATTCATCAAAAGTGGGGGCCTTTTCCCTAGCTGCAAGACCAGTAATGAACATTTGATATTCATCTAACATGTCATTTAATGTGACAGTGACCAGGTCAATACTAGAAATATTTTCACCAATATCTCCTAGCTTATCTTTCAAATCTTTGATTCTAGAAAGAAAGTTACTAATATTTTTATTCTCCTCCATCTTAATTGAAAAAAGCTTACTCTTCAAAAATAATACATAGTTTGTGTTCGTCGTCTCATACAAACCTTTAACACGGTTTGTGTTCGTCGTCTCATACAAACCTTACTCTTCAAAAAATAATACATAGTTTGTGTTCGTCGTCTCATACAAACCTTTAACACAGTTTGTGTTAGTCGTCTCATACAAAGTTTCATGGGATGTTTTGCATTCCCTAATGTGGGGGATGATATTGTCCTTGACGGACATCCTCAAGAGCACCTTCGCTTTAGTCTCTCGTCGCTCCCAATCCTGAACTAAAGCTACTGGGGCTACTGATTTTGCTTCGTCTCCACATGCAATCGACCAAACATTGTATCCTTCCATCAACGTCTACAACTTAAACTTCCAATTGACATAATTTTCTCCATCTAACTTATTTGATTCATTTATATATGAATCTACCATGATATTTGCCATTTTTTATTTTTATTTTTTAAAGCACTAAAATGGCTAGTAATAACCAATACTCTAGAACCCCCAAAAACAAAAAAACTCTGTAATAATCGATGCTTCAAATTCTAGATAACCCAAATCACAATATATAACTGCACCTCTTTATAACGTGATATATAACTTCACCATGAAGAACATATAATCATATTACCAATAAACACCTTATCATCACTTCATCACACACCACCATTTAACCTTGGTTCAAGTATTTTTTCACACCATGAGGCCTTTCCACATTATTATCTTTAATTTATGATTTATGTTAATATTTACACAATACAAAAAACTCTTTCACCAAATCTTCCAACATTCAACCATTAAAAAACTTATCTCATCAAATCGTTCAACATTCACCCATAAAAGAACAAAAACTTCCTTTGTACTGAAATTTTCCAGCCATTCGAAAATATCTTCCAGCCATTCGAAAATATGTAAAAAATTCCTTTTACTGAAATTTACCAGTGTATACCTTCACGGCCTCTTAAAAAAATTGAATGCCTCGACTCCAATAGCCCCAAGAGTCCACGACTTGCCCTCGGACAGGGAGCAACAAATAATTTGATTGACAAGGGAGCAACAAATAATCTCCACGCAGATTGGCGACGAACCTCCTTCACGTTTACAGCAGACAGGAACCTCCTTCACGTTTACATCAGCCTTCACGTTTGCAGCAGACATGAACCTCCTTCACGTTTACAGCAGACAGGGAGCAGAAAATAATCTCAACTCTCTTACAAATCAACAGTCACAGCTCCCTTTCACGAATCAACACACCTCACAGTGCTCACGGCTGGCCTCACTATTTTCACAGCACTCATGCCCTCTCCGGCTCACATGGCCCTCACAGCTTTCTGGGACCTCACGACTCTTCCCTCTCTGGCTCACACGACCCTCACAACTCTCTTGGCTCTGATACCATATCAGAGAACTCACACAGACATAGACACGAAGAACACACAAAACAACAACTTATCTATTGCATTACAAGCATGAGTATTTATACAGTGGTGGGATAAGCTCCATTGTTGATTAGTTTCAAGATCAATGGCTGGAATTGCTTCTTCCAGACGTTTCTGGTTCTTTCAAGAGTTTACCGAAGTCGGTGCAGTCGATGCATTTATTGTAGGCTTATCTCTATCAACT
This sequence comes from Picea engelmannii, assembly GCA_009831015.1. Lineage (NCBI taxonomy): Eukaryota > Viridiplantae > Streptophyta > Pinopsida > Pinales > Pinaceae > Picea > Picea engelmannii. The sequence continues at coordinate 97,392 of ML806055.1, forward strand.
ACCGGACTGGTTGTTTAATTAATTTCTAACATAGAATGGGGAAGACGTCAAGATCTCTGCTTGTTGCATCCCAACTTCGTTCAAAGGTGCAACCCGACCTTCTCGGTGACAACAACCGGCTATCAATAATAGGGGATGATGACTAATTATGGCCACCAAACATAGATGGGGATAGACACTTGCACTATTGTCAAATCAGGTGTAAGGTTTTAGAAATGATAATATGTAATATTTATTGAATTTATATTATTTTTACCCAATAATTTCTTCTGGTGGAGGAGGAAGAGTCTTCTATTGAATTTATATTATTTTTACCTGATAATTTCTTATGGTGAGTGCGCTGAGTCTTTTAACTAAATTAAAGGAAGGGATGCTAAGTGGAGAGTTTGGAGAGGCGGATTATCTTCATCATTGTAGTTCCAAGTTAAGATTAAAAAAAAAAAAATGTATGATGTCACAAGTGTAAATCATGGATCGCCTTCAAGAGCCTTACATTTGGGGAAATACAAATCCAAGGATGATTTAGTAACATTTGTAATCTTGCACGAGATATGGAACATGGTGAAAAACTTCATAAGCACAAGTTGTGAGTTTTGAAGGGAAACTAAGGCAAGCTACTCACTATCACCATAATAACCTTGTCTTTTTTTAGACTCCATGAACTCTAACTTAGGGGGCTTCCCTATGGTTAATTAAGCTCAATGTGTTGTAGTATATAGTAAGAGTAAGAAAGAGCTTAGAAAATATAAATAATTTTGGAATTTTTTTGTATTTTTTGATGGGGATGAAAGGGAAGATCATTGCTTTACTTTATTTTGTTTTGCCTATGGGGTCATGCATGTAACCTTAAGGGATAATTTTTTAAAAGATCTAAAGAGGAATTGAACTATAACAACAAAATCCAAAGGCCCCATATTTTTATCAAGGCAAATATCACATAGTTTACAAAGGGAAGGGTCTTCAAGAATCACACCACTTCTAAATCAATTTGAGGATGTTATTTGCTTAAAGAGATTGAACTATGTTTTTGTTCTCTTTAAAACAACGTAGCAAAAATTGTTTACCTATTCCAACGTAGCAACATTACTCCTCTATGGCACCCAAATCAACTTTGACAATCCAAACCTTCAACAAAAAACCTACTAATATGCACTTGAGGTCTCCGCTTAGTGAACCTAAGACATAGCACGTGTATTCGTGCAATATTAAAGAATATCTCTAATTTCACTAGATATTGATAAATACCTTCCAAAATCCTTTTATTGAACCCCCCTCCCAATACATTTTTCCAATAAAGAAAACCCCTCAGTTTTACTAGATACCCCATATTTGTACCCATTCATACCTCGCACCCCCCCCACACACACACAAAATACCTACAATATATTGACTCTATTTTTCATAATTTAAAAACCTCCTTTGTGAATGAACATGATAAGATATTGGTCAACTAGGTGAAGCCCACGTGAATATGCACCAAAAATATGTCACATTTCAACAAGGTTGTATATGCATTCCACAAAGTTTAAACAAAGATAAATCAATTGTATTCCAAATCTTGAGAGTTTTTTCACTTGCACTTTACAAATCAAGAGAGTAAACCCTTATATTGGTTTCAACTCTATCTCATTTTACAATAAATAAATATTTTTTTTGCTAGATCCACTAGTCCTCCAAGGAATAACAATAAAATAACCCTTTCAACAATGTACTTACTAAAAGTATAAAAGAGTTGTTGACATCCACAATTTCAACAAAATACACAAGGAAAAAAATACAATAATTCTCCGAAGTAACTAACTCCAATAGACAAGTCAAACAATAGTAAAATATGAGCTAGTTATTAACCATATCCAAGAATAAAGATGGATAGCAAGGTGCCTCCTTTAGTTGAGGAGTTGACCATGTAACAATCTCCAAAATAGTAGACAATCCTTAGGACTTAGGACTCCTAAGGCAAGACACGATCAAGTCTAAGGCCTCCTAAGTGTCTACCCAAAATATCACCAATAAGAAATATCAAGCAACATGAGGACAAGGTGGTTTATTCAAGGTATTTTCTAAGGTTTGAATGGATGTGGTTCTATTACTATTTTGAAAGATTATCAAACCAATATTTAATGCAGTCAAATCCATAAACACTACAAACAAAGAAAATATTAATAGCTATTGTAAAACTTGTATAAAAAAAATGATAAATTGCATCCTTAGAACAAGTTATGACAAAAGCAATAATTCCAGCCCTCAAAAAAAGTAATAAGCAAGTGAAAATAGGTCTTTAAAGATGGATAAAAATAAGGTTTAGATAACTAACAAATTCTAAAATAATAAATGCATATAAAAACCAAGAAACCCTAGGCGTCAAGCCTTAATTGCACTATAAATAAAATCAGCAATAAACTTCAGGGTTTTAGAATGATTTCCAAGTCAAATATATGTGTAATTACCAAAACGTTTATGGCCGAAAACAAATGTATACTATTATAAATCCTAGATTTACTCTAAAACATTAACATAAAGTTGAATTTTCAGTTTTATAATTTACTAAAGGGAGAAAGACTGGTGCCTACCATATATATTTGTTGGCATATGGGGTCAATTAATGACTCCCTTGACGAGATGTAAATAGATATAGGGTGATATCTAGGGTTGTTCACTACAAACTATTAAAAATCCACATGGTACCTTACTAAAACTTCAAGATGATTCAAGGGAAGGCACTCCACTAGTAACCTTCCAAGAGCTTTTAAAAGAGAGATTTTCTTAAGAAAAAATAAAGAGAATGAGCTTTGAAAAGAGGGATTTATTTAAGAAGAAATAAAGAGAATGCACCACCATCACTAGAGAAGTGCAATTACACTAGCATTCATCCATAAACAAAATCCACAAGATAAATGAGACCACTTACTCAACAAATCTTTCAACCTTCAAAACCCTAGAAATGAGCATCCATGAAGTAGTAAAATCCATCCGCAAATCATCTCCTCAAGAAGTCGCTATAACTAGCCATCCATAGTGATTTAGAAAAGAGAGAAGAATAGTAGAAAAATAGTGATAATTCTCCACAAGTAGCAATGAATTACAAGCGAGAAGTGCTTCTCTTATTTATATGAGAGATCAAAGACCCTTCTCATCTAGCAAGAAACCCTAAGAACATAAAATAATGTATTTATCTCTTACAAACCCTAGAGATAAGGCAACAAAACATAAAATATCCATGATACAATAGTGTATAGGTCAATAAGACCCCCAACAATTCCTTCAAAATGAAGTAAAGATGCTATAATTCCAAATCATCCCTCATAAATGCATGCAAAGGACCACATGTGTGGCATAAGTGACCTCCAAGAGTGGATGACTCACTCCAAAGTAGTGTGCAGGCACTCAAAAAGTGAAACATTTCTTCCAAGAGCTACAATGTTTCATCCTCAAATGTCATATCATATCCCCAAAAGGTGTGGCATCTCATCAAAGGTGCCAAATCATCATGAAAAGGTTCAACATCCCATCATAAAGGTGCCACATCATCTCTAATGGGTGATAGGACATCTCAAGAGAGGTGTCATATCCTCATATCCTCATAAGGATCAACATCCTCCAAATAATGTGAAATGGCCTCTCAAAAATAGTGAGACAACCTCCATCAAATGTGCAAGTAGCCCCTCAACATCCTCAAAAGGACCAAGGATCAATCCAAGTGAGCAATCATGTGAAGTACGTCATCCAAGGAGGGCCTCATGTGGTCAAATATATCCATCAAATCTAGAGGCATGTACACAAGTCCAATGCAGCATATGAATTGATTCATGTCAATGTACAAGCCATTAGATAGATCACATTAAGAATCCTCTTCAAACTTCACACTACCTCATAAACCTATACAATTTTCCAAGTTTAGGTATGGGAGGGTCATTATTAACCCCTATTAAGTGTGAAAATACCCAAGAAAATGAGCATTTCCCAAGAAACCCATCAAGGAGTATGTGTAATGACATATGGTAAGGTTTTGGGTTTACTTCATGGGTGGTGGCACAGTCATGTAAAGTTATGTATGATATTCATCCTCATGAGTCCCTTTGTATGAGGGAGCGCTTAGGCAATGTGTTTCCCTTTCCTCAACACTGTGTCTTTTCAAACCTCTATTTGCCTTTTTCTTTATCCATTCAACATTTTTTGGTTTTTTATGTTAATTTTCTAAGTTCTTTTTAGGTATGCATTCATTACATAGGACTTGGGGTGATGGCCTCTTAGCGAGGGGGTAGAGCTCATGCTTTTCATTATTTCTTAGTTCTTGACATTGTTTTTCTTTATTCTTTGTTTGATTTGCATTTTGAGTATAACATTTTCTTTTTCTTTTTCAGTTTTTTCATTATTATATTAAGTTGCATCAACCTTGAGAATTCTAGCTCCTCCTTCTCATGGGATTACGAAGCATAAACCTATATGGGTGACATATGACAACTAACCCAAAAGAAGGGGTAACAGAAATGGGAAAAATGGAGCATATTATATATGGATCGGGATATGCACACGTTACCCCTATTAAGGCCCCCAGTAGTACAAGTCTACCCAAGAGTGACAACACTTGACTAGGAGATGATGATGATAACCAACGTGAAACAAGGAAAAATGTATAAATTCAAAGTATCATGATCCATCATCTGACTCAACCTATGGTCACTATTTTCATGTCAAACACTGTTATGAACCAAACACCTTCAAAATGATATAAATTCAATGAATATATTCCACTTCGAGGGGGAGACCTCCTTTTACAATACATCCAATTCAAAAGACAAAATATGATGATCCTAAGACTAGGTCTCCTTGGTATATATATAAAAGACAAATGGTACAATTATAATGAAAGGGTACAATGAAAGGTTATAGCTGACCTACTAATATAACAAATAAACTAATAATGAATGCTTATTAGGTCCTAAACATAGGGCCCCAAGCGCCTTAACATAGCCCCCTTCTTTAAAAAATATTTTCCCTCAAAGCTTGTAATTGGGGGTGTTTCTTCATAAACTGCTCATTTTCCCATGTAGCTTCTTCTAGAGGCATATTCTTCCACTTGATTAAGTACTTCATGATGGTTCTATTTTGAAGAGATATAGAATGATTATCTATAACTTTTTCTAGTTCAAGAATCAACTTTCTTTCTTCATCTAATTCTGGAAGTTCTATTCGAACTAGCATAGCTTGTACCAAAACATTTTTAAGGAAAGATACATTAAAAACCTTATGAATGCGAGAAGAAGGAAAATATAACTCATACACCACTTGTCCAACCCTTTGAATAATATTGTAGGGTCCATAAAATTTTGGAGCTAATTTATGATTCTTCTTTTGCTTGAGTGTGGATTTCTTATAAGGTTGTAGTCTCAAAAATACTCAATCACCCTCCTCAAATTGTCTTCCACTTCAATGTTGATATGCTTGTTGTTTCATCATGTTTTGCACCATTTGAAGGTTTTCCTTAAGAATTGTCAAAGTTTCCTTAATATTTTCCATATGTGACTCTATTTCATGTACTTTGGACTTATCTTGCAAAAAGTATCAAATATTAAGCGTTGGATATCAATAAAGGGCCCCAAATGGGGACATTTTAGTAGATGTGTGATAGGTAGTATTATTCCACCATTCTGTTAGAGGAAGCCACTTCTTCCATTGAGATTGATTGTCTGAAGAATAACATCAGAGAATAACCCTCTAAACATTTGTTAATTATTTCTATTTGACCATATATTTATGGATGATATGTTGAAATCATAGCTAGTGTTGTTCCACTCATCTTTGATAATTCTTTCAAAAAAAATCCCATGAATTTTGGATCTCTATCACTTACTATGAAAACCATGAAGTATATGAATTTCCTTCATGAACACTTCTGCTACTTGGCTTGTTGTATATGTACTTTGGATTCCGCAAAAATGTGCATATTTTGTGAGTCTATCAATGTCCACAAAAATGACATCCTTACCTTCATATTTTGGTAACCCTGTAGTGAAGTCTATTGATATGTCTTCCCATCTTTGATTAGGTATGTGTAATGGTTGAAGTAAATTTGAAAATTTTACTGTCTCTCATTTATTTCTTTGGAAAACTTGACATTCTCTTACAAATTTTTTAATATATTTCTTCATTCCTTCCCAAAAGAATTTTTTTTTATCCTTTGATATGTTTTAAGGAACCCTGCATGTCCTGCCATCAGAGAGTCATGGGACTCCCTTAATATTTGTTGCTTCAACTTTGATTGAGTTCATACAAATATTTTACCCCTGTACCAAAGTATATCTCCCTTCCACTCCCAATGTTCCGTAGAGTCCATCCATTCCTTTATACATTATATTTTGTGTTTAGTACTATTGTCATTTTTCCATTCATGGTGAGATTCTTCAAACCACACAAGAATATAAGAAGTAATATAATATAAGCTTGAGGCTTCTTCTATTCTAGAAAGAGAATCTACTACTATATTGTCCTTCCCCTTTTTTGTAGATTATTTCAATATCAAACCCTTGCATTTTAGCTACACATTTTTGTTGCTCTTATGATGACAATGTTCGCTCCAGAAAGTAATTTTGGCTATCATGGTTTGTCTTGACTTTAAAGTGCCTCCCAATGAGATACTCTCACCATTTTTTTATTGCATGTAAAATTGCTTCCATTTCTTTTTTCATATGTAGATTTCACCATATTTTTTCCATTGAATTGTTTGCTTTCAAAAGCCAATGATCTCCCTTCTTGTGTCAATATTGCTCCCATTCCTAGACTTGATGCATCACATTCTGTTAGCACTAGGAATCACCCTCATACTGTAATGAGGATAAAACCAGTACCCATCAGTTTATACAGTAAATGTAAATGAGTTTTAAGGGGGTCAAATGGATAAGACTCGAGATAATAACGTTTTAACTAAAAAAATTGCGCTGGCATGCACAAGCAATTGAGGTCTTGTATCAACTTCAGTCAGTAAGTTGGAGTAAAGGTGAATAGGAGGAAGACTTTGGTGAGAAAGTGTAGAGGTCTACTATGGACATCAAGTCTTCCAGCAGCCAGCAGCCTAAGGAGGAAAAAACTCAAACACAAGATCCTCTTGAATTCAAATTTTCAAGGAAACTGAAAGACATTATAACAACACTATAATCAAACATCCATCATAATACAGTAACAACAATCCATGTGAATCAGTCAATCATGAACTCTCTCAGTATCAGAGGCAAATAAGATGGAAGAAGAAAGATGACTTAGATTAATCAAGAAGTCTCAAATCAAGTTACATAACCAGAGAACCAGTGTTCTTCATCAAAATATTACAATAAGGGAGCCTAGCTCAACCATCAACCTTAACAAAATATCAGAACTGCCTATATATACTAAAAATGTTGCAACCACCAGGAATGTGATTGGACCTCTGCATTCAAAATTTCCATTCGGCGCCTATTATGTAAGCATGTGCAGGCCTCCTCATGTCAGACACGAGCCAGGCGCAGTTATGTGTTTTATAGGAAAATATGTCAATAAGGAAGCTTCGGATTGACAGTCTGCCTTCATGGCCTCTCTCTATAGGTTTTCCATTTATGGAGTCAGACGAGGTCTCAATTGTCGCCCCCTTTTCAATAAATACTTTCATCGGGATCAAGAAGAGGCCTGACACCCATGAATGCTATAGACAGTGTCCACGACCTCCTTCGAGTCAATCTTGACATCTCGAGACGACGCAGATCTTCTTCTGTGAGAAATACGGGCACTACAAGTGGCAGGCCGGTAGCATATGCGCAAGGGTGACATGGAGCGAAATGCTTGGCGCAAACTTGCATGGCACGACGAGTGAACGATGGTCACGTGGAAGGAAGCAGAGGATGCTGGAGCTTTTCAGACCCCAAACATTTCATTTTTCCTATGGAAATCATGGGCAGAATGCCACATGATTTATATCATAATTCTCCTGAGGGTAAACCTCAATTATGCTTGATTCCTATGAAATAGTTTGAAAATTCATGTGTTAACATTTGGCTCCACATGGGATGGCATGCTCCCTGTGACCTGTCAAGAACAAGTAGTTCCAGTGCCTTAGTTGTTGGGCTATGGATTCATGCTCTGAAACATCATACTGGAGAAAACAGGCGGACAAGTACACTATTCTAAAAATGAAAGAAAACACACCTGCTCCTGAGGGAACTTATTTATGTACAAAACCTAAGCTAACTGACTTTTACAAAATGCTAGGTGAAAGAAAACTTCCACCATATCCATTCAAACTGTTTGACAATTGAATCCTTCGCTTCACTAGAAATGATCCATAAAAGACAAGGAAAGCGTGACAACTGACTAATTTCATTCTTATGATCACCCATATTACCTTGAAATGATGATAAAAAGATCAAGCCTGCATGCTCCAAAGCAGTTGAAAATTGTAACTGTATCTACTCATCGACAAGGTCATGAAACTGAAGGCAACGCATGATTAACTTATGAAAGGTTACCTTCACCGTTTCAAAGCTACTGACAGCTGGCTTGATGTCCTCTACAGGCGCACTTGATTGAATGACAGCCACAGGCATCTGTGGGTCAAAAAGTTGCTTGTTGTGAACTGTAGGTACAAGTGGAAGAAGGCTAGACGTAGGAGGTTGTTGATCCACTGATGACTGTTGATTTACTTCTAGTTGTGTATAAAAAATCTCTTCATGTGCCTCAACTAAGGGTTTCTCCTGGTCAAACTCTCGAGTTGTGTCTTTTGTGACAAGGCCAACTTCTGCATCATCCTTACTTTCTTCATAGTGATCAAATATAAGATAAGCTTGTTGCTCATCATCACTAGAATATCCATCAAAAATGGGCTTCCTTTCATGTCTATGATCAACCTTTAAAACAGTGATTTCATCAAGAATATAACTGTTAAAAATATCCATTTCAGGAAAAGTAGTAATTTTCGCTTCTAGTTGTTCATACAAATGATTTTCATCAATATGGGGTTGCTCATGGATACCTGCGTCGAAGACAAAATTATCCACAGTCTTTTCTTCATAGGGACAGCAGGTAAAAACTTCCTTACGCTCAAAGTTGAGATGATACTGATTTTGAATCCTGCCACAAGCTTGGAGGTTCCCTCTACTTCCTCAACATCCATGAATAATTGTGATAAAGATGTAGATTTCATTTCTCTCAGGAGAAGGACAAGCTCTGAATGTTGAGCCATGACACAGTACACCATGGAAGCAGTCTCTGTGGGTCTGATCTCTACAGGCATACTATGATAAACATCATAAAACCTCATGTTGAAGACAACCAAGGCTTCATATTCCCCTCTCCTCAAGGCATTAAAATCATCCCAGTACTGATCAAGGGACTTGTTCTCACCCCACCACTTTAAAAATGCATTGTATAGCTCAACCCAAGAACCAATGGAGTCAGCTCCCAAACCCTTAAACCATACAACAACATCTCCTAACAAGGATTTGGAAAACAACCTCATGGTAACATCCTCATGAACTATCTCAAACTGATCAATAAAATTCTCAAAATCCTCCACATGCCTCTCAGCTGTAACATTATCCTCTCCAAAAAAATGAGGAAAGTAATTAAAGAAATCAAGAGGATAAGGATGAAGATGATATGGAAGCTTTAAAGGTTTAAACAACTTGTCTATGATTCTAGTTTGAAAACTAGTGGGCTGAATATGAGGCTTAACACATTGATGGAAAGAATCAACAGTAACAGTAGGATGTGATGAGATTTGAGGAGGTTGTGGATCAGTTTCAACCTCCCCAAGGCTGCAAGGGTGATTGAGTTCAAGAGGGGTTTCAATATGAAGCTCATCTTTATGAGTAGGCTGAGTTGAGGATATAATATCATCATCTACAACACAGGCAGAAAGCAGGGATGCTTCTTCCAAGGATGGATATATAAAGGAAGACTGGTGATCAATTGAATAAACAAAGAAAAATATGATCCTCTTTATATGTGAAGGAAAAAACAAAAATGAGCTGATAAAGAACAACAAAAGTTCATGAAGAAATCTCATAAGATGATACCTAGTCATTCCCTTCATCTTTCTGTCAATAGGATCCTCCCTAGTGGAGTCTCTAATGTGGAGTCGTCAGGTAGATGATTACAGTCAATTTACGTATCCCTCTCTTGTCTACCATCAAGAGTTGGATCTATGTTGTTCTTCCCAGGGAGCTCTTCAATCTGCTCAAATCCGTCCTTGGCAACGGCGCCATTTATGTTAGCACTAGGAATCACCCTCATACTATAATGAGGATAAGCCCAGTACCCATCAGTTTATACAGTAAATGTAAATGAGTTTTAAGGGGGTCAAATGGACAAGACTCAAGATAATAACGTTCTAACTCAGAAAATCTAGGTTGGCATGCACAAGCAATTGAGGTCTTGTATTAACTTCAGTCAGTAAATTGGAGTAAAGGTGAATGGGAGGAATACTTTGGTGAGAAAGTGTAGAGGTCTACTATGGACATCAGGACTTCCAGTAGCCTAAGGAGGAAAAAACTCAAACACAAGCAGGGATGATTTTAAGGATGGAAATTTATTTTAAAATGTAGAAACCTTGGCAAATATTACTAATCCTTCATATGTCAACTATAAATGTTTGGCGATATTTTTTTTTAAATATTCAAATTTCTAAATAGTTTTTATAGTTTTTATAAAATTTTGGTGATTTTTAAGGTAAAATAATTTTATCCTATAGAATTTGGGCGAATCATTTTTAAAATAGTGAATCTTGTTTTTGGAAAAACCATGGAAAATTAGCCCATGAGCGAAATTTAGCCCCTAAA
>ML806055.1:108243-129382 GCA_009831015.1 Picea engelmannii
AATTCAAATTTTCAAGGAAACTGAAAGACATTATAACAGCACTATAATCAAACATCCATCATAATACAGTTACAACAATCCATGTGAATCAGTCAATCATGAACTCTCTCAGTATCAGAGGCAAATAAGATGGAAGAATAAAGCTGACTTAGATTAATCAATAAATCTCAAATCAAGTTACTTAACCAGAGAACCAGTGTTCTTCATCAAAATATTACAATAAGGGAGCCTAGCTCAACCATCGACCTTAACAAAATATCAGAAATGCCCATATATACTAAAAATGCTACAACCACCAGGAATGTGATCGGACCCCTGCATTCAAAGTTTCCAATCGACGCCTATTATGTCAGCATGTACAGGCCTCCTCATGTCAAATGTGAGCCAGGCGCAGTTATGTGTTTTACAACAAAATCTATCAATAAGGAAGCTTTGGATTGACAGTCTACCTTCATGGCCACTCTCTGCAGGTTTTCCATTTATGGGGTGAGACGAGGTCTCAACTGCCACCCCTTTTTTAATAACTACTTTCATCGGGATCAGGAAGAGGCCTGACACCCATGAATGCTCTAGGCGGTCTCCACGACCTCCTGCGTGTCAATCTTGACATCTCGAGACCACGCAGATCTTCTTTTGTGACTAATACAGGCGCTACATGTGGAAGGTCAATAATATATACGCAGGGGTGACGTGGATCGAAATGCTTGGTGCAAACTTTCATGGCACGACGAGTGAGCGATGGTCATGTGGAAGGAAGCGGAGGATGCTGGAGCTTTTCAGACCCCAAACATTTCATTTTTCCTGTGGAAATCATGGGCATAATGCCACATGATTTATACCATAATGCTCTTGAGGGTAAAGCTCAATTATGCTTGATTCCTATGAAATAGATTGCAAATTCATGTGTTAACACATTCTACTATGAATGTTTTACCAAAATCAAGTGTTTCCAATACTGGTGTAGATGATCCGGATTATTTTCGGCACGAAATGAGAGCGGAGATATAATAAAGCAATGTACAAAGATATATTGGATATCCAATAATATAACACAAGTGTATCAGAGATGAAACCATAAACACAGACATACAGTAATACACAATTTTCTATTAATGAGCGAAAATGTACAAAGACTGTAAAAATACAAAGTGAAAGACTAGCCAGAATGGTGGCAGCTTATCTCTGAGAAGATATGTGTCTGTTACTCACATTCGCAAGAAGATGATTTTACAATGAGGCTCTAAAGGCCTTTTTATCATAAAGAAAATAAAAAACCCTAACCCCGGAAGATGAAAAGCCAACAGTGTTGTGGACCCCGTTTTGGGTAGTTTGGTGTATCAACTTCCCGAGGGCGTAACTTTGGCATACGATCTTCGTTTGGGACGCACGATAGATTGTTGGAAAGGTATCGTCGAGGAGATTCAGTTTGGGGTCTCAATCAGAACCTTCAACTATGATTGAAAAGCTCGATCCCAAAAAACCTTCATTTAGGCCCTCAAAATGGCCTCGGAAGTTAAAAACTGTTAAAAATAGTAAATTACAAAAATTGCCAGAAAACTGTTTTGAGCCAGTTGGAAAAGGTGGGTGGTCACCGATATCCACCTGGATCAATCCTCCCTCCTTAAGAAACAATGGTCTCCACTGCGTTAAGTGCCCGGGGGAGAGGGAAAAGTGTTTGCTAAATCTACATCTTTATGAGTTGTTTGCCTTGTTGGAGAAGTTGCGTTGCTTAGCTTGTTGAAGGTTGTCACGAACATGTGGCTGGAAGGGTTGGACCTTTTTAACCAGTCTGGCTACATGAGATGTCTGTGTGCAGAAGGAATCATTACACTTTGTTGCAATCTTATCAACCTTCTTCTATTGGATAGAAGGTGCTTGGGCCGAGGTTGTAGTGGTTACACTATCCTTCTGTTTACATTTTGAACAGATTGTGAAGAAGCTGAATTTTTCAATATGAGATATTATCTTGCAACACTGTTTAGGTGGAACAATAGTCAGAACTACCTTTGGTATTCTGTAGAGATAACCCCCCAGAGAAACAATGACATTGCAGGGTCGAGACTCATAAACATCATGGCGTTTCCACATATATGGTTGGCCCAAGAGAACATCACAAACATCCAGTGGGGCAACATCACATAATACCTCATCCTTGAAGGGTTGGATGCCATATGAGAATCGACACTGCTGGCTGACACTGAGATTTTCTCCTTGGCGAAGCCACTCGATGTTGTATGGCTTCGGCTGTGGTGTTGTCAACAATCCCAACTGTTTGATGACCTCTACTGAGATGAGGTTCTTATGGCTTCCCTTATCAACAATAAAATGTAGCGGGGTCCCCTTTACCCACATCTGTGAATGAAAAAGGTGCTCCCCCTCTTCAGGATCTGTTGGTTCTTCTCATTGAATTGTTGCGATCGCGACAATAGCAGTGGAGTTTGCGTCGATGATCTTTCTTTTACCAGTATTTTCATAATCAGATTTTGAATCAGGGTTCGGTTCCTTGTCTTTGATCTCGGCCACCAATGACTGTTTTGAGCGACATTCATCAGTGTTGTGCCAGGGGATTTTTTGGAAATCGCACCATTTTTCGGTGTCTTTCTTCGTCTTCCCGTGACCCTTCTTTTCATGTGGCTGGGACTGGTTTTCTGGAAGATGTTTGTTAGGGTCATCTTTCTCATACTATGGTTGTTGCAGATTTGCAGACCCAAACTCCTGTTTTTTCTGGTGCTTAAATTTGTGCTCGATTTTAACAACATATCGATAAGAAGCACCGAGTGGTGAGATGTCCAGAAAATCCATTTTAGTTTGGATGTATCTGTGTAGAGCCCCATGGTATTTTAGAACCAAATGTCATTCATAGTCTTTGATACCCAGCTTGGTTCTCAAGGTATGGAAGGTATTGGTGAACTCCGAAACTGCTTGGCCCCTCTCTTGCCGCAGTTTGGTCCATCTCATGCACTGGTCGTCATAGTTGCCAACATGACAATATTGTTCATTTACCGCATCCACAAAAAAATCCCAAGTGGGCTCGGCGCCATATATTCCCGACTCCTTTGTCGAAATTTGCTCCCATCAAGTTTCCCACCAATGTTTGACATGGGGGAGATATTTAAGGAGTGCGAAGGTGATCTTTTCCCTGTCAGAAAAATTATGAATAGAGAAATAACCTTCTAACATATTTAACCATTTGTCTAGGGCATCTGCATCTATCTGACCTTCAAATACGGGAATATCAAAATTAACATGTACCTTGAAAGGAAATATTCTTCCAAAGTGGTTGTTTGATGAATATGCACCTGTTGCTATCGACAAGCATTGAAGGATGTGGAAAAAATTCTCCATCATTTCGTCCCTCTGTCGCATAAGAGCTTGTTCAAGCAACAGATTGATAGAATCGTTTGCTCCATCATTTTTCTTTTCATCCACCATGGAGGGTTTCTTGGGCATGCGAGAGCGATTATCTTCAAGAGAGACAAGCTCGAGACCAAACTTTCTATACTCGGACCTCGTCGGGGACATGCACTGAAAAAACGATCAAGAGCAGCCTGTTGTGATACCACTGATCTGGATGAGTTTCGACACGAAATGAGAGCGGAGATATAATAAAGCAATGTACAGAGATATATAGGATATCCAATAATATAACATAAATGTATTAGAGATGCAACCATAAACATGGAGATACAGTAATACACAATTTTCTATTAATGAGCGAAAATGTACAAAGACTGTAAAAATACAGAGTGAAAGACTTGCTAGAATGGTGCCAGCTTATCTCTGAGAAGAGATGTGTCCGCTACTCGCACTCGCAAGAAGATGGTTTTACAATGAGGCTCTAAAGGCCTTTTTATCATAAATAAAATCCAAAACCCTAACCCCGGAAGATGAAAAACCAACAATTTTGTGGACCCTGTTTTCAGTAGTTTGGTGTATCAACTTTCGGGGGGTGTAACTTTGGCATACGATCTCCGTTTGGGACGCACGATATCTTGTTGGAAATGTATCATCGAGGAGATTCATTTAGGGTCTCAATCAGAACCTTTATCTATTATTGAGAATCTCGATCCCTAAAAACCTTCTTTTAGGCCCTCAAAATGGCCCCGGAAGTTAAAAACTGCTAAAAATAGTAAATTACCAAAATTGTCAGAAAATTGTTTTCAGCCAGTTGGAAAAGGTGGGTGCCACTGACATCCACCTGGATCGATAGAATACATGGAATTCTTTAAGAGAGAATGCCAAAGTAGTCTTATAATTCCATACAAATGATTTTTTCTTCAAGAGAGATGTGAGTGGGCCTACAATGTGTGCATAATTCTTAACAAATTTTCGATAATAGTTTGGATCTTTTGAGAGACCACCTTTACCCCTTCCCTTGAAACAATATGACCCAAATATTCTACTTCATTTTTCCCAAAAGAACATTTGGATATTTTTACATACAAATGATTGTTCTCAAGAATTTGTAGGATTTGATCCACATGTTTAACGTGGTATTCTCATGATTTGTTATAGATATATATATCATCAAATAAAATCAACATTATTTTTTTAAGAGGGGGTCAAAGAATTTTGTTCATAAGACTTTGAAAAGACGAAGGAGCATTAGTCAACTCAAAAGGCATGACCAAGAACTCATAGTTCTCATCATGAGTTCTAAAAGTTGTTTCAGGAATGTCATATTTTCTTAATTTGATCTAGTGGTATCTTGATTTAATATCTAGATTTGTAAAATAAGGCACTCTGTGAAGCTCCTCTAATATATCATCAATATTTGGAATAGGGAATTTATCATTTATGGTGATTTTGTTTGTATATTTATAATCAAGACACATCCTCCAAGAATTATCTTTTCTTCTCACCATCACCACTGAACCTAAAAATGAACTCCTGCTTGGTTGAATAATACCTGAATCCAACATGTATTGTACTATTTTCTCAATCTCCCTTTTTTTTCTAATGAGGATATCTATGAGGACTTCTATTAGGAGTATTTCTTAGTATTAGTTCAATTTGATGTTCATTATCTCTATATGGAGGTAGACCTTTAGGAATTTCTCGGAAAACCCTATAGTACTTTCCCAATGTGCATCTTTATTCCTCTGGAATATTTTCATCTTCTTACTTAACTTCCATAGAATAAAGTTTAACAACAACTCCCTTGCTACCCTTTTTTAGGATTTTTTCCATTCTATGAGAGCTCATGACTTAAGAAGGTCCATATTTTAACCCTGTGAGTTCATATTGAATTCCTTCCATTTCAAATATCATGAATAATTTGTTATAGTTTGTATAAATTGTACCTAATTTTCTCAACCATCGAATCCCTAGAACAACATATACACCTCTGATGGGAATGGCATACATCGATATTTCCAAATTATATTATCTCATGCATATTTTAATGTTGTGGCATTTTCCCACACAATCAGTACTCCCTCCATTAACAACCAAAACTTGGAAATTTGTCACTGGATATATAAAACATGTGCTCTTCTAATCTTTTATCAATGAAGTTATGGGTACTACCCAAGTCAATGAGCAGTATAATTTTTTTCTTTTTAATGTAACCTAAAATATTCAAAGTTTGAGGTGTTGACAACCCTGACAATTCATGAACAGATATTTTGCACCTATCTGAATCAATGTTGTGCACAATTTCATCCTTTCTTTCCTGCTCTTTTAAGTTGAAAAGTTCTTCCTCATTTCTTTGTGTAGATACCTCCACTTCCTCTATCCAACACTCTATCCAATAATGGTATTCCTTGGTAGCACAATCCATAGATAGAAGTGCCACACAAATACCTGAAAACTCTTTTTATTGTTGTCCAATGCTCCTTCCTTGGTTTTGACATATACCTACTCAAAACTCCCACTACATGTGCAATGTTTGGTCTAGTACAGACCATTGCATCCATCAAACTGCCAACTGCACTCGCATATGGAACACGACACATGTCATCCTCATCTTCCTGTGTCTTGGGACACTAGTCCGCAGATAAATTTACACCAACAGGAATAGGGACCTTGACCGGTTTACATTCCTGCATATTAAACCTCTGAAATATTGTCTTGACATATTTTCTCTGATTTAACCAGAGTTTCCTCTTTTCCTGATCTCTTTTAACTTCCATGCCCAAAATGAAATTTGGAGCACTGAGATCACTCATGTCAAATTTAGATGACAAGTGAGTTTTCACATCCTGGATAATCTCCTTGTTGTTTCCTATCAACAACATGTCATCCACATACAAGACCAAATAAATCAAATTATCACCAATTAATTTAAAATACACACAATGATCCTCTTTGCTTCTTGTGAAGCCAAGTCCCAGCAAATAAGTATCAAATTTTTGATACCACATCCTTGGTGATTGTTTTAAACCATACAAGGACTTTTTCAACTTGCATACCAGCGCCTTCTTTCTCTTCACAGGAAAACCTTTTGGTTGCTTCATATAGATTTATTCTTCCAGATCCTCATGAAGGAATGTTGTCTTCACATCCATCTATTCTACTTCAAAATCAAATGTAACAACAACAGATAACAGAAATATAATTGAAGTTAACTTGGCAACATGAGAAAAAATCTCACCAAAATCAATTCCCTCAACCTGGGAATAACCCTTTGCTACTAACCGAGCTTTGTATTTCTCCACTTTTCCTTCTGCATTCAGATTCTTTTTAAATACCCATTTGCTTCCAACGGGATTTCTTCCAATCGACAACTCCATTAGATCCCAAGCCTCATTCTTATCCAAGGCTGTCATTTCTTCATCCATGGCATTTTTCCAAAGTTTTCCATCCTCTAAATCCACTGCGTCCTTTTTCGGTAGCCTTCTTTCTCGAATCCATCTCCTCAATACTGGAGTATGAGGATCTTCTTCTTCTAATTCATGTTCTTCTATAGAGTCTGATTCATCATCCTTTAAACCAAACTCTATTTTCTTTGTTTCTTCCTTACTTGGTAGGACTTCATGTTTAAAAACATCCTTCATTTCTTTAAATACCACATCTCGACTATACACAACCTTCTTAGTTTCAGGGTTCCAAAACTTATAACCTTTGAGACCATATTTATACCCAATAAAGATACATTTTCCATCCTTCTTATCTAGCTTACTCATGTTTTCCTTTGGAACATGAACATAGGTCTCACAACCAAATACCTTGATATGTGTGAGAGAAGGTTTTTTACCAATCTATACCTCTTGTGGTTTTTTGTCATCCAGTGTTGATGAGGGTAACATGCAATACCCACTGCCTCTGCCCAGAATTATTTCCCTAACCAGGCACAACTGAGCATGCACCTTGTTTTTTCCATCAGCGTCATGTTCATCCTTTCTGCAACTCCATTCTGTTGAGGTGTATATGGAGTGGTCTTATTCCTTGCTATACTGCACTTCTTACAAAATTCTTCAAATTCATTCTTGTAGAACTCTCCTCCATTATCTGTCCTCAACACCTTAATTCTTTTCTCTGTTTGATTCTCAACAAGATCCTTAAACTCTTTAAACCTGTCAAAGACTTCAGATTTATTCTTGAGGAAATATATCCAATTATTCCTCGAGAAGTCATATATAAATGAGACATAGTACACATATTTTCCCTATGATGGAACCGACACATGTCCAAACACATCACTGTGAACTAGCTGTAAAATTCCTTCTTCCCTCGTTGCACCAGAAGGGAATCTTACCTGATTTTGTTTCCCATATGCACAATGTTCACAGAAATCAAAATCCAAAGAGCACTTAGAGATACCTTCAACCATACCTTTACCGTGTAGTAGTCGAAGAGCCTTCTCTCCGATATGCCCCAGTCTTTGATGCCACAACATAACCTTTTCTCCAGAGATTGTAGGAGTTCTTTCTTCTTCAACTCCAATATCAGGAATAATGGAACTATTACACCCATCACTAATAGTTCTTCCTTGCAACTTATACAGAGTTCCAAACCAAACTCCCTTTAACAACACCATTGTTCCTCGAACCATCCTGCAGGTTTCCTTTTCAAATATTGTTTGTACCCTTGCATCGTCCATTTTTCTTACAAAAATCAAATTTTTGGCCAAACCTGGAATGTGCAGAACACCAGGTAGTTTTCTAATCCTTCCATCTATGAGCCTCAACTCGACTTTTCCTCATCCTATGATTCTAGTTGTCGAGTCATCACCTAGGAAAACATTACATCCATCATACCTTTCATATTCATAGAACCACTCCTTGTGGGGAGTCATATGAAAGGATGCACCTGATTCAACCAACCATGCCTCATAATTTGCATGTGTGCTTGAAGAAACCAAGTACACATCCCCTCCTTCTTCCTTAGAGGTATTTTCTTCTACAAAAGGATCTTCTTCAGATCCCTTCTTTTTCTCAATTTTGGATCTACACTGCTTCTTGTAGTGCCTTTATTTTCCACATCTCTAACATACCTTTACAAACTTACCATGAGATTTAAATCTACCCTTAGACTTAGATCTCCCACTTGAGGACTTATATCTATTTCTTTCCTGGGAGCATCCTCTTGCAAATAATACACATGTGCTTTGTCCTTCCATGTTCTTCCGTCTCATCTCCTCCGACAACAAGGATGAGACCACTTCATCAAAGTTCAAGGAAGTTGTATTACTACCTATGGCCACAACCAGACTATCCCACGAATCTGGTAAAGAGCACAAAAAATTGATACACTTATCTTCATCTGAAATTTTAATCTCAACAGATACTAACTGACTTATCACAATATTGAAGGCGTTCAAATGCTCTGCCACCGAGTCTCCATCTCGCATCCTCTGGTTATACAACTTATTTCTCAGGAATACAACGTCCCCAACTTATCTCATAAATCCTTGGTTGTAGCTTTCTCTGACACATTCAGTAATATTGAATCTGAGAGACATAATCAGATTGTGCTCTTCGCCTTCCAATCCAACTTTTTCCAGTCATCTGTTGAAGTTCTTTTAGGTGCAATACCTGGATACCCCTCAATCCACTAATCTATGTCCACCAACAGATCTTCCATCTTGAGCTTCCACGGCTCAAAAATTTGCTCATTAAACTTCTTGATCTCCATTTTCGAACTGCTCCCCATTTCTCTTCACCTAAAGAATCAATATCGCAGATCTCCCATTGTAACAAGGCTTATCATAGTCCCAAGCCAAACCCTTGACCACAAAGGTATCCCCCTGAAGCCAACATAGCTCTGATACCAAATGTAGATTTTAACCTTGTACGATATTTACTGCAAACAGATTTTCAATAAAAGAACAGAAAAGATACAATGGCAAATACACACATTACACAGAGATTTTTCCCCTAGAAACCCAAACCGGGAAAACCAACATATTCTATATTCATTGACAAAACATACATTGTTTACAATACAATATACATATAAGAGCCAGCAGCATCCAAAACCCTAACCCAATAACCTGGATTAGTAAACAACCCTAATTCCTTAACCGGAAATAGAAAACCATGTGCTGAAAAACTGCCCAACAAAGGAAACGAAAATCGAGGCGATATGAAAAACAAGACAAAAATGTGACACATTTCCCAAGGAAAAAAATTCTCAGGGGGTTATCGCCCCTTTACAACCCCTGCACGCCTGGCGCAACATAGTAGACACTACAACTAGTCCTGCAAAGAATATCACACATACCCAACAAATGTTTTCCTCTGAATCGGTGCTTGTCCTGCAAGAGCCACACACGAGCTTCTGCATGAAAGAACAATGGCGTGTGAATTTTATGAGACCTTTGTTTTGCAAGATATAGTGTAGTTGATAATGCAGTGGCTGCCTGAAGATGGCACTGAGTGAAAGTGTGGGTATAACGCTATGTTGAGTGTTGTTCGTGTTGTTGATGTACAAACCCCACTCGGTACTGATCATCCAATGCTTCATTATCTGCCTCAACATTTCCCTTAAATACAAGTTCCCTGAAAGAACAACGAGTGTGTCCAATACACCGTATCTGATTAACTGCTCCAACGAAGAAGGTATGCCTCTACAGATGATTTTTCCCTGCTATATTGCATTTGTAAAATTTTTGTTTCGTTGAAGCTTTCTCAATAATTTGTTTGGAAAAAGAGGAATTGCCACAAAAAGTGTTATAATATGTTGGCACTTGTGTTAGAGTACATAACCTGTTGGTGACAAATACTGGAACATAAACTTGTTTTGGCATAATAAATGTTGGAGATGCACAAGGCAAAGATGAAGGTGGAGTAGGGCCTGAATTCAGAAGTTGGTCAGGTTGGCGTGCTATCATATCAGCCTCTTGGGGAGTGAGGCAGCGTGAAGGGGCATTGGGTAAAGAGGCTTCCGGAATGAGATCAATGATGTGCTCAATAAAGCAAGACGGGGGTAATCCCGTGGGTTGGGGAAAGGCATTGACAACTTCTAGGAGTGGGGGAGCCATGTCCTCAGGTGTTGGGTTGGTCGGATGGTATGATTTAATGGGGTGAACTAAACGCAAGGAAACAAGGTGAGAACATAGGTGTGTCCCTCATGTTGCAGGTGGTATTTATGTAATTTAGTATGATAAACAACGCTCTGGGCATGTTTGTATGGGAGTCCAAGTAATAGGTCAACACAATCTAAAGGAGAAACATCACACACCACAATATCCTGGAAAGGGATAATAGGGAAGGTCACCACACAACATTGGGAGACAGTGAGGCACAAGCCTTCCTTTTGTACCCCTCCGAGTTGATATGGTTCAGGGTGCGGAGTTGTTGGGAGTTGTAGGCATTGGACCAATTCCTGGGCGATGAGGTTCTTTTGGCTTCCATTGTCTAGGATGAGAGTAGCCAATTCATGCTTAATTTGACAATTATGGTAAACATGGGTACATGAGAGGTGTCGTATTCATTGGTGGTCATCAGAATTAAAGATGGGTCAACTTCTGTAGGATTTTCAAGAGAAACGACATCAACAAAGTCGGGGAAATCGTACTTAGCGACCTATGCAAAAAGATTTTTGTTGGGGAGAAGGTTATGAAGTGCCCGACAGTTGGTAGAAGCATGCGAGTTGGTCTTGTGGAAGGTACATCAGGGCGTCGTTGAAGGTGTGGAGGTGGTGGTAAGGGGTAGGGGTAACCTGAGAAGGGCCAATAGTAGAAGGGTCATATCCGGGTTGGGGTGAGCGGATTCGAGAAGCCACTTTATGCTCGATGGCCAAGGCCCAAAGAAAGACCTTGTCCAAGGAAGAACTCTCAAACAAATCAACTTCATGACAGATGCTTAGCAATAAGCCAGAATTGAACTTGATAATCAATATATCTTCTGGATCGGTGATGTGGAGCTAGATGCACAGTTTGCAGAAGATGTCAATGTATCCCTATATGTATTGATTGGCCAGTTGTCGGAGTTGCAACCATCTGGCGAGGAGGTTCTGGCGATAGCCCGATGGGTAAAAACGCTCTCTGAGAACCTGGCAAAATCCATCACATGTCGTAAGATGTGGTGGCTGTGTCTCGACCGAGTCGCATTTATCCATGACCCAAGAATAAGTCTCCAGCTGAGTGTCCCACCATGTCTGCGCAATTCCCTCGAGTTGCAGATCGACGATCTGAAGCTTCATGTCTTTTGTCATCTCAAGATATGTACAGAAGTATGTGGAAAGACTATGAAGCCAAGAGTTGACATTCTCACCATTCATTTGGCCCGTAAAATTCAGTAATTGGAAGCGTGTATCGAGCTGCATGGGTGTTGGAGCTCTACGTTGTTGCAGAGGAAGTTGCTCCTCGAGAGCCATCGTTAAACCCTGAATTGGAGCTGTGGCAGTGGATGTGGAATCCTCTATATATGGCTCTCTTCGTGGCGTCATATTTTTCATTCGCCGCGAATGTCGATTTGTCACTGGATGTTGGAGAATGGTGAAAGGTGAACATGTTGGAAGCCTTGAGGAGGGCACATTAGAAGTCCTGAGAAGGACGTCTAGCTCTGAGAACAAAAAAATTGTTGGATGGTCTTTCTTCTGAATTATGTGATTGAGTAGAAGTTGGCTTGGATCCAAGCTTTGATACCAATTGATCCGCAATTCTATATGCAAAATTTAAAATGCAACAACATAATAGACTGACACACAAGAATAAAACATTGCACAATAAAAAATACGCAAAGCATGAAAGAGAACAATACTGGAATTGAGAAGCAAATGATCATCTATTGTATTTTCAGCAAGAAGACACCATTTTTATCAGACTGAGCGATTTTTTGTTTTCAGCAATAGGAAGAGACTCGTTGTTTTTATTTCTGACTGACAATCGTTGTTTCCAATTATTACTGACTAACTTAACTGACATTCTAACAGAAATTATGGAGCCCCTTGTCTTACTGGACTCACAAAGGCTTTTTATTAATTAACTGCCTATAAAACTAACATGCCAATTATCTATTAGGAAATTGT
Organism: Picea engelmannii; assembly: GCA_009831015.1. Taxonomy (NCBI): domain Eukaryota; kingdom Viridiplantae; phylum Streptophyta; class Pinopsida; order Pinales; family Pinaceae; genus Picea; species Picea engelmannii. The sequence continues at coordinate 120,661 of ML806055.1, forward strand.
TATACATCCTCATGCTGACTTACGAAGGAAAATGGACACCCTCTCTGGTGGCCCAAACATGGATTATGATATGAAGCTTGATGAGAAGGCATTCTTGTATGCTTATGGCAAAGTTCTTTTGACATGGTAATCCCAACATAGCTTGCCAAAGGCCTGATTTCTTTGATTCCAAGGATATAGAGGAAATAGTGAAATTCTTGATAAACTTCAAAGATATTATCTTTGCTTATTCACGGGTTTTCCAATTGTTTCTCTTTGACATCAAAATACAATGCATGATAAGCACATGCACAAATTTCAATGTATTCTAACTAGAATGCTTCCTTCAAATAGTCAAAATATGAATCCGTTTATATTGCATAGCTTACACTTCCTGAACACATTAAAATATGACTGAAATAGATTCCAAAATCATGAAAATATGTAAACAAAATGAAGCAAATCGTTACACAATCGAGTTATCACTACCACTTGCATCGCTTTAAAACTTGATAGCATGTACAAGAGTGTTGCACGGCATAGTTTATGCTCCAGCGCCCAGCTCAATGCAAATGCAGCATTGTCATCTGTTATCAGGCTACAGTCATTGTGTAGGGGCTAAATTAATATGGCCAGTCATTGTGTAGGGGTTAAATTAATATGGCATTCAGTTTTGACCAATGATTTAATTTAGTTTTTTCTACTATTTAAATAGATTGTGAAGATCTCACAAATATCTTAAGATAGCTCGCCACCACTTATATTATATTTAATTTTTGAAAAACCAATAAACATAGAAAATAATAAACACTTTTGAAAAACCAAAAACATAGATTATGATTATAAAATTGGATGAATTGATACAAGATCAAATTAAACGAAAACTATAATCATGGACTAATAAGAACCCTCAGGAGGCACTAATAAGAAACAACATGTAAATGATTTAATGATAGAAATCTCGACCTTTTACGCCATCTTGCAGTGTTAAGGTTGACCCAGATTGTTGTGGTGCCTGTGTGTCCTTCATTGAAACAAATATTTTGTTCAGGATTTCAGTGATCTTATCTTCTGCTCCTTTATTCACCATGGTTATGAATGCCTTTTTCAATTTATAGTGAGGGGATTTGGAAAGCAGAACCTGAAGTCTCTTCAAGTTTGCGATATCATTCTTCCATGCGGAGGCTTTTTCTATGGCGAACACACTGGCAATTATCCACTCTCCTGCTTTGATCCATACTGCGCCATCTAGGTCTAATACACCCGGAAACCCCCAAAACCTGACCCAACTATTTTCGCTGAAAGACTCGATCACAAAGCATATTATCATAACCACACTTGTGCACGACGAATTCCATACATTCACCAAATCCCCGCCCATCACATACTCTTGTTGAATCACGGTAACTGAGTCCGTCGCTGCTCCATCAGAAAACTCCGATGCACTTAAATCAATCGACTCCACACCCACTCCGGCTACTGCCCCTGCTCTCCCACCTAAAATCATCTGCTGTGACGGTATTCTCTGCAATATATTCTCACACATTAAATTAAATGTTTAGCCATATAAAACTTATTGTAGAAAATCAGACACAAAATGCATGCGCCTACAGAGTCTATTTGGTTTTTGCCCTTACAGTAATGGCGTTGTTAATTAATTACCTGCAAGTCATTAAAGCAATTCCACACGGCTCCGTTGTCAGCTAAAAACCTGAAATCTTTCAATCGTTCCAGCTGTTCAACGCCACCAGTATTTTGCAGCTTCCAACATTTATCGGCTGTAAACCGCTCCAGGGCACTGAGACGTGCCAGACTTGGAAGCTCTTCCAGCTCGCAGCACCCACTTATGCCTAACTCTTTAAGCTTTGCCAGATCGGAAATCCCAGATATCCTCTTCAATCTGCCACAGCCCGACAGACAGAGGCATTCCAGCTTTGAGGGGAGAGTTAAATCGACTTCAACTAAATCTCCGTTCTCTCCAAGGTTGAGAGTTTTAAGACTCGGGGAAAAGTCTTCACTGATTGATATCTTCCTTACTTTTGTGTTCTGTAGAGTTATATTTTGAAGGCTACGCATACAGATACACTCCGGGATGGAAGAGGGCAAATTATTGAACACTCCATTAGACTTGTTCAAATAGGGAATTTCTTCCTCTGCGCCTCCAAGCTCTTTTGCTTTTGAATATGTAAAAAACAGTTCGGTTATTGGACAATCCTCCACCTCCAAAGCTTGAAGATTAATGAGCTCTCCAAATATTTCTGCTGGAAGATGCTCCACGCCCGAGCTCCCTATGGTTAAATTTGTTAAGAGACCCAATTTCCGCATAGATGCGGGTAAAAACTTCATCCTTTTGCAGCCTCCTATGCAAAGCACACTTAAACGTGTCAAGTTTCCCAGAGAAGATGGTAAACTTGTCAAGGAATCGCTTCCTATAGTAAGGCATTCCAAGCTGTTTAATTTTACAATTTGATTTACTACTTCCTTATTGACATTAGTGCCGAGCAAACGAAGCGTCCTTAGAGAATCCTGATATGTGGATTGAGTCTGTCCAAACGATAGATTGCATGGCTCGATCCTGAGATTTGCACACCCACTTAGATCAAGATATTGAAGCTGTGTAAGAGAACTAAACGACTTCGGTAACATCAACAACCGGTTGCAACCATGGAAGTCTATATGCTCCAGGTTTGTCAAACTTCCAAATCGCATTGGCAGTGCTGTCAACGGATTCCACTGGATAATCAGCTCTCTCAGCTGCAAAGGAGCCTGAAATTTGCACATCTTACTTTTCATTAGAAAAGATGAATTGCAGGTTTGAAAAAAATTCTAAAAGCGTCATAAATTGAAGAGATTAAATACCTCCGAGATACCCTGCCACAAGTCTTTGAGCTCTCCCTGGATAATTTCTAAATGTCTTAAGCTTTTCACAGGAATCCATGAAGGAATGCTTTTGTGAGGGAAATTCTCCCACTTGAGCCATAGCAGGTCTCTCGATGATTTCAAAACTTCGGGTCGAAGACAATCATTTCCTAGGAAGAAATCGACTCTTGAGAATTTTACCGCAGAACCGCTGTGGTCCTTTGCAGGGGAGTTCTTATTCTTGCTCAAGTCTCTCGAACTTTTGTGCAATATTTGTGGCTTTTCATGAGAACATCGCAGGTGAAGAAAGCTCCGAAAACTGTGGTTGCTACTTAGAACACGCCGAAACCCCTTTTTATGCTGCATGCAGAAAACAGTGTCAAATTTGCATTGCCAGTAACAGAATCGAATTTGAAATCGTAGCAGCGTAATATCTCAAAACAATTTTAATAAATATCTGCCTGAAAGCTTTATAAGGGTAATGTGCCGAGTCTTCCTATTGCAATAAACTTAGCTTTAGATGCAAGATTTTTACCAAAGGGTTTATATCCTGGAACTTCCAAAGACGAGGGGGAACATTTTGATCAGCAGCTACCATGTCCCTTCCTAAATCTCGGAGGAGATTATGCATTCTTAGGGTTCCTCCATTGTGTAGTTCAATTAAGCTCTTGTATTTAAGGGTTTGAAGACCCTGCTCACCGCTCCATCCTGAAGCATTCCATATTTGTATGGCCGTATTTTTCGGGTAGCCGATGAAAAAGCAGGCAATGTCCAAGAACATCTTCTTCTCGTCCCGCTCCAGTGCATCATAACTTATTTGAAGTTTGCGCTTGATGTCTTTATTCGGCACTTTGGACAAGTTCTGCAGTTCTTGTCCCCATTCTCTTTTGTCAGATATCCCAAAAAGATGTCCGCCCAACACTTTGAGCGATAAAGGCAAGCCATCGCAAGCTGTCAAGAAGCCGTCCACTAAATTTTCAAATCCGCTAACTGGGCTGCTATGGCGGAAGGCGTGCAAACAAAAGAGCTCTCTGGCATGATTTTCATCCATTGACTTCATCTCATAGAGCATGGCCTCGGGGTTCCTTCTAAACAGGCTCCGGTCACGGGACGTAATTATTATCAAACTATCAGATCTCAGAACATTTTTCGCTAAGAGGGCGTCTACTTGGTCATTATGATCAATGTCATCTAAAATTATAAGAAAGCGACGAGTCTCAGCGGGTGTAAAACCAGATCTGAGAAACTCCTTTCCTTGACTCACGCTGTCAATGTCGTGATCAACATGCAGTAGCTCTTTTAATAGTTTTCTTTGGAGAGCTGGTAATTTATTGTTAACAGATGCTTCACGCACATCAAATAGAAAACATGAGGCATGAAATGCAGAGTGTTTGATGTTGAACAAGTGCCTGGCCAGTGTTGTTTTTCCGGACCCGCCCATCCCCACTATTCCCACAATATTCGGATTCTTCTCCCTCTCTTGCGCAAAATCTGCCATTCTTTTATTGAAGTTATCCACAGCTTCATCAAGCCCGATTGGGTGTTCGGCAACTTCTAAAGATGATCTCCTCCTCACCTCTGTTAATACGGTGTCGACTATATTCTTCCACAGCTTCCCCTGGTCACTGAACATATTTACATGAAAATCGTGTGATAATCCGGAATCTAATCAACTGGAATCTATGGTGAGTTATGCTTTCAGTGTTTATTTACACGGTAGAATCAATTTTTTATGTGCATAGAAAGACATTTTGTTCACATTAAAGGATTATAGAGGAGGGTTTAAAAAATGAGAAACAGAAGCAGCAGAGGACCAAATAAAGGCAGGTATTGACAATCCTTACTCGTTATGCTCATTGAATTCCCAGCCAGAGTAAAAGCTTTATGATCTGGGATCTATGGTGAGTTATACTTTCAGCGTATATTTACTCAGTGGCATCAATTTTTTATGTGCATAGAAAGACATTTTGTGTACATAAAAGGATTATAGAGGAGGGTTAAAAAATGAGAAACCACAGCAGCAACAGAGGACCAAATCAAAGGGGGTATTGATAATCCTTACTCGTTATGCTCATTGAATTCACAGCCAGAGTAAAAGGAAGCTTTATGGAGGGCTGCTTTCCATTCGTCAATCTGCTCCTTGCCGTATCTACCCTTCAATTCATGTTTGCGAAATGCTTCAGCGTAAGATCCCGTACAGTGACGAGGGACAGAGGGCGGAACATGATAAAACACGGGAACGATCTTAGCATCAGTTCCTAACATTAAGGCGAGCTCGGCCAAACACCAAGGAGAATGGGCATAGTTCTCCGAGAGAATGGCGATGTGAACAGAAGCAGAGCAAATGGCGTGATGTATTTTGTCTGGAAAGTAATCACCCAACTCAAATTCGCCCGAGTCGAGAAACACGCGCAGTCCCATATATTGCAGAGAATGGTAAAGTATGCTGGCCAACGACATCTTCACATCAGGGCCTCTGTGACTGATGAATACATCATAAAATGTTGATTGAGAGCTTGAAGCGCATGTGTTTGTCAACGGAGATCCATTCATCTGTTTTCCGGATGAAGGGGAAGAGACGGACTGCAAACTTGCCATGGAAATGGTAAACTGTGAATCCTGGGTTGGGTGAAGTGAAGCGGGGAGACGAAGGTGTTGATAGATATGTGAAATTCTCAAATCCTGTGGTTGGGTGAAGTGACGTGGGGAACTAGGAAGAAGAAGGTGTTGAAATAGAGACGACTCAAACGAGAATGGGGAAGACCAATGGCAAGATGTCAGGTTGCTGCATCCCACTTTCGTTGGAAGGTGCAACCCGACTTTCTCAGTGAAAACGACGGGCAATCGATAACAAGCAATGATGACTAATTACGGCCACCTACATGGCACTGTGGTCAAATCATATGTGTAAGATTTAAGATTTAGATATTTATTGAATTTATATTATCATATCTTTGAGGTCTCTTTGGCAAAGGACTATGGAGTGACTTACTTAAAAAAATTATATATCTAAAAGGAATAGACTTGACTTCTTGGCTGCGCAAATCCGTTGGCTGGCTAGGCAAATTGGGTGTGGTAAACAAGTCATTCTTGGGTGTGATAAACAAGTCATTCTTGGGTGTGATCAGTTTATAGGAGATAATGTTTCATTTAAACTCTCGGGTTTCTTAATACAACATCTCAACAATCAACATATCTACTCTTTAACACAGGTTGCCACAATAAATGGTGTTGGTAATAATTAGAGTTGGCTTGAGGCTATCCACTTCGGTTTGAGAGGAGATTTGGCTACATAATGGAGCAATTTCCTTACATTGTTGTAAAGAAGTGGTATCTCACTCAACAATACAAAGGATAAGATAGTCTAGTCTTGGAACAAGGCAGTGGGCAGTGTAACATTACATAAGATATGAGATTGTGGTATAAATCTATTTGGAAAGTGAAAATATCACTTAAAATTATATGCTTCATGTGGCTATGTTTAAAATTATTCTAATTGGAGTAAATTGTAGAAAAAGAGGAGGCATTGGTCCATCAATATGTAGTCTCTGTTTAAAAGATGAAGAGACAACTTCACATATTTTTGTGCATTGTGAAACTTCTCAATATATATGGAACGATATATTATTTTACTTCAAAATCCCAAATGCATGGAGTTGTTCTACTTTAGAAAGTAATATGTTTCAATGGTTCACACAATATCCAAAGATGAAACATATCTCTTTTATGTTAATCTAGATTATCACAAATATCATTCTCTTAATCAAAGAACACAATGGGGCGGATGAAGATGTCAAATTTGATCACATACTAAATCCTCTATACTTTGATAATCCTATAGGCTTCTTTGATGGAGCAATTGTAGATAATTGATGTGGAATATGAATTTTTCTCAAAATCAATCCAGAACACCACTACAAAGCACACTTTGCAAGTGGTCAAAGAAATAATATGAAGGGTGAAATCTTGGGGCTATGGGGCCTCCTTTCCTTGGAAAATAGACTATCCATAAAAGAGATGAGATGATGGTAGTTGAAGACTCAAAGGTGGCCATAGACTGGATAATAGGCAATTCAAAACTGACCCTGTTATATTTGGAAAACTGGAAAGACCAAATGAGAAATCTAAAATCAAGTTTTGATGGAATCAACTTTATACATGTTCACAAAGCTAACAACACTGAAGCAGATAAGCTCTCCAAGAAGGCATTGGACTGTCGTATGGGAAGACTTTATATTGAAGAAACTATTGAAGGAGACGTTGTTAATGAAGACACTTATCTTCTTTTTTAAAGTTAGAGCAAGCAAAGGTCATATGTACTAGATGTGATTTTCCTTTTTGACAAGACAAGGATATTAATTTTTGTAATCATCTTGAAGCTATCAAAGTGAAGATAACATCTACTTTTTTTATAGTTTATTTCCTACATGAACTATCAATAAATAGTTATGTTTTCCAGAATCATCATCTTTTTTGATATATATGTAAACGAAAGGTTCACTTGATTCTAATAGAATAACAGTGAAACTGTTTATTGAACAATCTCCTTTGTTTTGAGTGAAAACCTTGTATTTCTTGTGCTAAAATTGTTGGAATAATGTTTATAATAGAAATGGTTTGGATTTGAGTTTGTTACGAATAGTTGAGATATTATCTCAACTATCTAGATTGTGTAGTTAAGATAGTTATCTATCTTAAGCTACTTGTAATTGTATTTATATTATGATTATACTTAATGAAAAATAGTTTTGGTGTGTCTCTCTAATTTTATCTTGGTATCAGAGCGGAGTGCTCTGGGCTTAACTCCCTCACGGGAGTGCCCGGGAGTATGTGAGAGGTGTGAAATATAGTTTCCATGTGTATGTTTGTTCGAGTGTAATTTTGTGTGAATTGTTTTGTGTAAGATCGACTTTGTTGTTGGATGTGTTTAATCACCGATGTTTGCATGAGGTGTGGCGTGGCTACGTGACTAATGAGAATCATCTCGTGAAAGAAATTTGTTGTCCACCTGTAACTCCATATGTCCGCGTTGGCTTTCCATTGTCCAGTGAGTTTGTTAACATTAGTTGTCTGTTGTTTAGTGAGAAAGGAGGCGCCACCAATCCAAGATTAAAAGAGCCACAACTGTTGGTTTGTCGGTGAGAGTGCGTTGTTGGAAATCAAATATGAATCATTGAAGTGTGCAGATCCACTGAAATCATCATGTCTACATCTGACCTGGACTGTGGTATATGTTTCTTTCTTAGAGGAATAAGCATTTTTCATACAAATACTTTTACATGAAATTGATTTGAAAGAACAACGCTTTATTCAATGAATGCCCAAATAAAATGACTTGGGGTGGAAATTGAAGTATGAAAACCTGAGAATCTGAATAATGAAAGACCTTTCTGGGATCAAAAATTACAAGGAGACCAACGTGGATTCCTGCCTATGTGTTTTATTTGATATTTATGTTATATGAATGGTGGTGGTGATAGAATTAACGGTCATTCAAAGTATTGTGCCCGTGGAGTCCATCAGAAGCAAAGAGGGGCAACTATAGTAATAGTTATATTAATTATTGTGAATGTATTTTGTTTGTAAAAATTATATTATCCAGAACCAATAATTGTACAGAATAACCTAGTTCAAATCAATGCTTGTTGACATACTTCGCTGCCACAATAACACCTCATCGGTTTGGTTATGCATAGTTTGTTATATGCTGATGGGACTTGTTGTACTTCGGTGCTTTAAGATCATCAGTTACAAGTTATTCTTGTATATATTATTGTATGTGTGTTTAAAAAGGTCAGTTGTATGATTGACTACTGAAAATATCCAGTAATCAGATCATTGTCCTATATAATTGTTGAAATTTGCTCTTCGCGGAAATTTCACA
>ML806055.1:134795-161295 GCA_009831015.1 Picea engelmannii
CTCTAGTGTTAAATTGTGTTAACAATTGTCTAAGTAACAAACTCCTACTCTAATGTTAAACTATGTTAACAATTGTCTAAGTAACAAATACTTCATCCGAACTACGCCTATTCACCTAGAGCATGCCCATACTCTGTTCTAGGCTACCAATGAGTCACACTCCTACTCTAGTGTTAAATTGTGTTAACAATTGTCTAAGTAACAAATTTGTTAAACTGGAGTCACACTCCTACTCTAGTGTTAAATTGTGTTAACACTTGTTACTTGTTAAACTAGAGTCACACTCCTACTCAAGTGTTAAACTATGTTAACAATTGTCTAAGTAACAAATTTGTTACTTAGACAATTGTTAACACAGTGTAACATTAGAGTATGAGTTTGTTACTTAGACAATTGTTAACATGGTTTAACACTAGAGTAGGAGTGTGACTCGTCGGTAGCCTAGAACAGAGTATGTGTATGCTCTAGGTGAAGAGGCGTGGTTCAGATGAAGTATTTTTTATTTAGACAATTGTTAATATAGTTTAACATTAGAGTAGGAGTTTGTTACTTAGACAATTGTTAACACAGTTTAACACTAGAGTAGGAGTGTGACTCATCGGTAGCCTAGAACAAAATATGGGTATGCTCTAGGTGAAGAGGTGTAGTTAGGACGAAGTATTCTTGGTGTGCCCAAGAAACCAAGTAAGAATCGTTGTGGTGTCGCACACCCTCAGGAGGTGAAGGATCGCAAGATCTGTTTGGACGCCTTGTGGGGTTGTGACACCCGTCGCTATCCCATACATGTCAGTGGCCATAATTAGTCATCATTGCATTGGTGCTGGTCATTGTCACTGATAAATTCGGGTTGCACTTTCGTGGTGGCTGTAATTAGTCAACATCGCATCGATGCTGGACAATGTCGCTGATAAAGTCGGGTTGCACCTTCCGATGAAAGTATGCAACAAGCAGACATCGACACCTTTGTCTTCCCTACATCACTTCACCCTACTACAGGATTTGAGAATTTCATCCATCTATCGAACCTTCGTCTCCCTCCTTCACTTCACCCAACCCAGGATTGACAATTTTCCATTTCCATGGCAATTTTGTAGTCTGTTTCCTCCTCTTCATCAACAATTTTGTAGTATGCAGCAAGGAGACATCAACATCTTCGTCTTCCCCACATCACTTAACCCAAGTACAGGATTTGAGAATTTCACCCATCTATCGAACACCTTCGTCTCCCCTCTTCACTTCACCCAACCCATGATTGACAATTTTTCGTTTCCATGGCAATTTTGTTGTCCGTCTCCTCCCCTTCATCGGGAAAACAAATGAATGGGTCTCCCTTGACAAATACATGCACCTCAAGTTCTCAATCAATGTTTTATGACATGATCCTCAAGTTCTCAATCAACGTTTCATGATTTATTCATCAATCATGGAGGCCCTGATGTGAAGAAGTCATTGGCCAACATCCTTTACCATTCTCTGCAACATATGGGACTATGTGTGTTTCTCAACTCGGGCGAATTTGAGTTGGGTGATTACTTTCCAGACAAAATACATCACGCCATTTCCTCTGTTTCTGTTCACATAGCCATTCTCTCGGAGAACTATGCCCATTCTCCTTGGTGTTTGGCCAAGCTCGCCTTAATGTTAGGAACTGATGCTAAGATTGTTCCCGTGTTTTATCATGTTCCATCCTCTGTCCCTCATCACTATACGAGATCTTACGATGAAGCATTTCATAAACATGAATTGAAGGTACGACAAGGAGCATATTGACGAATGGAAAGCAACCCTCCATAAAGTTTCCCTTCACTCTAGTTGGGAATTCGATGAGCATAACGAGTAAGGATTATCAATACCCACCTTTATTTGGTCCTCTTCTGCTTCTGTAGTTTGTCATTTTTTTAACCCTCCTCCATAATCCTTTTATATGCACAAATTGTCTTTCTATGCACATAAAAAAATGATTCTACTGTGTAAAAAAACACTGAAAGTATAACTCATCATAGATTCCAGTCGATTAGATTTTGGATTATCACATGATCTTCATGTAAATATGTTCAGTGACCAGGGGAAGCTGTGGAAGAACATAGTCGACACCATAATAACATAGGTGAGGAGGAGATCATCCTTAGAAGTTGTCGAACACCTAGTTGGGCTTGAGGAAGCTGTGGATGACTTCAACAAACGAATGGTAGAGTCTGTACAAGAGAGGGAGAAGAATACAAATATTGTGGGAATAGTGGGGATGGGCAGGTCCGGAAAAACAACACTAGCTAGGCACCTGTTCAACAACAACCACTCTGCATATCATGCCTCATGTTTTCTATTTGATGTGCGTGAAGCATCTGCTAACAATAAATTACCAGATGTCCAAAGAAAACTATTAAAAGAGCTATTGCATGTTGATTACAACATTGACAACGTAAGTCAAGGAAAGGATCTTCTCAGATCTGGTTTTGCAACAGCCGAGACTGGTCACTTTCTTATAATTTTAGATGACATTGATCATAATGATCAAGTAGACACCCTCTTAGCAAAAAATGTTCTGAGATCTGATAGTTTGATAATAATTACGTCCCGTGACAGGAGCCTGTTTAGATGGAACCCCGAGGCCATGCTTTATGAGTTGAATTCAATGGAGGAAAATCACACCAGAGAGCTCTGTATCAGAATCTGAGTAACCTGTCAACTCAACATCAGATGCATCAGTATATTTAATACCATAATCAAGTGTACCTTTTAGATACCTGAGTACTTCTTTTGTTGCATTCCAATGGCTTTCATGAGGTTTCGCCATAAACTGACTTAACACACTCACATAATATGCAATATCAGGTCTGGTTGTGGTGAGATAATTCAGCCTACCCACCATCTATCTATACACAATGCCATTCACCTCATTCAGACCATCATCACAAGAAAGTTTCACATTCTGTTGCATGGGAACACTAGAAGACTTACACTGATCCATTTTAAATCTCTTAAGTATTTCTCTGATATACTTACTCTGACAAACAAAAGTTTGGCCTGCATTTCTCCAAACTTCAAGACCTAGGTAGTAATGTAACTCACTAAGATATTTCATTTCAAATACCTATGACAATTTCTTCTTGATTTCATCAATTAATTTCTTTGCATTTCCTGTAATTATCAAATCATCAACATATAAGGAAATCAATACTATATACCCCTGCTCATCAAATTTGGTATACAGACTTGGATCACTCTTGCTCCTCATAAAACCATGTTGAAGAAAGAAAGAGTCTATCTTCTCATACCATGACCAAGGTGCATGTTTTAGTCCATACAATGCTTTATTTAACTTACACACTAAGTGTTCTTGCCCTTGTTCCACAAACCCTTTAGGTTGAGTAAGGTAAACCTCTTCATTTAACTCACCATTCAAAAATGCAGATTTAACATCTAACTGGTGTAGCTTCCAATGGTACTTTGTAGCTAAAGCAATTAACATTCTGATAGTATTCAATTTAGCTACTGGTGCAAACGTTTCAGCATAATCAATACCTTATGTTTGTGAATACCCCTTTGCAACCAGTCTAGCCTTATACTTATCTATACTACCATATGATTTAAACTTGGGTTTGTATATCCATTTGCATCTAATGGGATTCTTATGTTTAGGTAATTCAGTCAATTCCCAAGTATTGTTTTTCATTATAGATTCATATTCTTCCTCCATTGCATTTCGCCATTCATCATGTTCATTAGCTTCATCAAAACTCATGGGTTCTATGACATTTGAAATGCTACTCATTAGGGCATAGTCTTTATACCTCTCAGGAAGCTGAATCTGTCGTGAAGATCTTCTCAATCGATTATCTTCCTCCCCACTTTGTGAAGATATGTCTTCACCTCTAGGTGAACTTTAACTTCTTGAATTGTCCATATCACTGAGTCCTTGTTGTTGTTGTTGTCGCTGCGGGGATGGCTATTGTTGTGTGGGTTGTTGTTGTTGTTGCTCTTCTTTAACTTCTTCATCAAGAAGTCTTTGCCATTCCTCATGACTGTTGTTGTCATGATTTCCTGCTTCCTGCTCATGGAAAGGTACATCTCTACTTGCAAATACTTTGTGAGTAGAAAGATCAAACAGTTTGTATGCTTTAAACTCAGAACAATACCGAATGAAAATACATTTAATGGCATTAGCATCTAGTTTCCTCCTATTCTCCTTTGGAATATGAGCAAAATCGTTACACCCAAATACTTTCAAATTATGAACTGCAGGTTTGGACCCATACAAGGCCTCAAAACGAGTAACATTATCAAGACACCTTGTTGGACTTCTATTCTTTAAATAAACTGCAGTATTTATAGCTTCGGCCCAAAATGCATTTGAGAGATTCTTACCTTTCATCATACTGCGTGCACACTCTACCAGAGTTCTGTTTTTCCTTTCAATGACTCCGTTCTGCTGTGGAGTGTGAGGTATTGTAAACTTCTGTACTATTCCATGATCTTTGAAATATTTGTTGAAGTCCCCTGATTTATACTCTTCCCCTTGATCTGAACGAAGGATTTTGATGAATTTTCCTGTCTACTTTTCCACCATGGTTCTGAATTCCTTAAAGTACTCGAAAACATCACTTTTTCATCTAAGGAAGTAAACCCATGTGTATCTCATGCAATCATCAATAAATAACAGAAAGTAAAATGCACCTCCTAAAGACCTAGTCTGCATAGGCCCACAAACATCAGTATGCACAAGATCTAACACATCTTTCTTTTTCCTATCAGGATTAGAGGGGAATTCATCTATGTGCATCTTTCCTAATGTACATCCATCACAAGAAACCTTCTCATTCTTTAACATGGGAAGTCCTTCAACCATATTCGTTTTCTGTAATAACAATAAATCAGGATGATTGATGTGTCCATACCTTTGATGCCAAAGAATCTCTGTTGGCATAGTTGCAGAAGTCAATGCATGGTGTGCTTTGCGGGTACCATCAAGTTTGTATAGGCCTCCTGCTTTGACTCTTGTTGCAACAGTTTTGAAATGGTCCAGCAGATCCTTCACTATGCAATAGTCTTTGAAGAACTCAACCTTCAAGTCCTGATCTGTAATGGTGGACACAGAGATCAAATTTTTCTTTATTCCTGGCACATAAACAACATTGCGAATGTGACGATTTGTACCATTCGGCAATGTCACAGGAATGTCTCCATATCCCTTGATATGATGAGCGTGGTCATCTCCAAGATATATGCTGGAACCATTCTATGTTTCTTTAAAATTAACATACCAATTTTTATTACAAGTCATATGTACTGATTCTCTGGAATCCACAAACCAGGCATCCAAATTATCCATTTCAGCAAATAAAGCAGCGTTAGACAAAAACAACCTAAGATCCCGTGATTCAAAATTTGGGGGTTCATCAATATTATCACTAGCAATAAATAATCTGAGATCATGATTTGATGATTTTTCTGCATAATGACCTGAATGTGTTCTAGGTTTATTTCTAGCCTCATCGTTCTTCTTCTTATGAAAGTCTTTAACAATATGTACAGGTCGACCACAATAAAAAAAACTCTTTGACTCATTCCTGTCAGATTGCATACCTTGATTTGGAGATTGTCTTCTCTGCGATGAACTGCCTCTCTACCATGAACCGCCTCTCTGCCATGAACTGCTTCCTCTACCTCTTTCTCTTGATCTCCCTCTTGCAGATCTCTTATTTGACCACAGTGCCAAATATTTATTCTGAGGCTTCAGATTCTCGCATCTCTCTTCCTCTTGCAGCAAAATACCTATCAATTCTTCAAACGTAGGAGGTTTCTCCCTTGCTGCGAGACCTGTTATGAACATATGATAATCTTCTAGCATGCCATTTAAGGTAATAGTGACCAGGTCAATGTTGGAAACAGTTTCCCCTATATTTACTAGCTTGTCTTTCACCTCTTTAATATGACCCAAAAACGAACTAACCGATTCATTTCCATCCATTTTAATGACTAACAATTTAGATTTCATAAACAAAATGTGATTTGTGTTGCTAGTTTCATACAATGCTTTAAGCGTTGTCCATGTTGCAACAGAAGTTGTAGCGTCTCTAATATGTGGAATTATGCTATCTTTAACTGACATGCACAATAATACCTTTGCCTTGTTTTCGTGCTTCTCCCAATCTTGGATCTATGTTGTTGTCGCACTGACAACCGCATCAGGTTTCAGTTCAGTTCCCTTCACAATATTCCAGACACCATAGCCTTCCATGAGCGTCTGCATCTTGAATTTCCAGTTAATGAAATTCGAGCCATCTAACTTGTTGGCTTCGTTGAGGTAGGTCTCTACCAATGGATTCGCCATCGCTGCAATTTAGTCTCTACAAGTGAATCACCAAGGATATGCAACTTTTTGTCACTTTGCCTTCGGATACCACAGATCCGTCTCAAACTTGAATCTCAGGTTTCCTAAAAGAAATATAAGGAACCCTTAAAAAGATACCTTAAAACCACTATATATATAAAAAATAGTATAAAGGTCTTAAAAAAAACCTTTCCCTTTGTTTTAAATACACATGCATCCACTTTAATATAATATCCACTTTTAAACATCCACCTCATTCGTACCTTACAAAGAGTCCACTTAAAGTCATAACTCCACTTTTAATAAGAATTTGATACTTCACGCTTATTCAAATGCATGCAAATAAACTCACACTTCAAATAATCAAATGCTTCATGCAAATAACCTCACGCAAATCGTGCTCTCCACCCATGCATTCAAGCTCCACATTTTCAAACTCACGCATGCATACTTTGCTTACCTCATGCATGCAAATCGTGAAATGGAGGAGGCTCCACGATTTGCTCACGGATTTGCCTGAACCTCATGGATGCTTATGGATTTTCACTATATGGTGGATCGGTGCTCCAGCCAGTCCTCACGCTTTACCTCAACGCATTATTAACCTTCACGCATGCGTAAACATCAAGGTTTCTGCACCTCATGCTATAGTTGACTGTGGGGAATCTGCACCTCACGTGCACTCAGATTGCGGAAATCGATAAAGATTTCCACACCGTAATTTCAGTCGGGCTGTGGAAATTCATGGTTTAAAAAAACACCGAAAGTCTCAGTAGTATGTCACCGCACCCTTCAAGAGGAGGGACCTACGGACTTCTATAAATTTCCGCACCTCTCCTCGTGGCTCTGATACCAAGATAAAATATGCGAAACAAACACAGGGTGAGGCTACACTCACTTCTCTATTATTCAATGAAGACTGATTACATTATTAAATAGGAAAAGACTCTACTGAGTCGGTTACATGCAAACCACAAACAACTAGACTCTACAGACAATTCAACTACAAACTAACTCTTAAGACTCCTACAACTGAAGCTTATAACTGGCGCTTACAACTGGTGCTTACTCCATTATTTCCAAGTCTCCCCCTTAATGGAGAATGGATTGACTTCTACACCTAACATATCCCTAAACAACTCAAACTCAATCTTTCCAAGAGGCTTAGTGAAAATATCAACAACATTTTCACTAGTATTACAATACATAAGAGCTATTTCATTTGACTCCAACTTTTCTCTAACAAAATGAAACTGAGCTTCAACATGCTTTGTCCTTGCATGAAAAATCGAATTCTTCGCAATACTGATTAAACTTTGATTATCACATTTGATCATCATAGGTTCCTTTCGTTCTTCTCCAACATCTTGAAGAAGTCTTCTTAACCAAACAACTTCACAAGTTGTTGCACACAAGGCATTATATTCTGCTTCAGTAGACGACAATGATACAATAGGCTGCTTTTTACTTCTCCATGAAACAACCCCGGATCCAATGCCAAACACATATCCAGTGGTTGATCTTCGATCATCCGGATTTCCAGCCCAATCAGAATCTGAGTAACCTGTCAACTCAACATCAGATGCATCAGTGTATTTAATACCATAATCAAGTGTACCTTTTAGATACCTGAGTACTGCCTTTGCTGCATTCCAATGGATTTCATGAGGTTTCGCCATAAACTGACTTAACACACTCACAAAATATGCAATATCAGGTGGTTGTGGTGAGATAATTCAGACTACCCACCATCTGTCTATACACAATTCCATTCACCTCCTTCGAACCATAATCACAAGAAAGTTTCACATTCTGTTGCATGGGAACACTAGAAGACTTACACTGATCCATTTTAAATCTCTTAAGTATTTCTCTGATATACTTACTCTGACAAACAAAAGTTTGGCCTGCATTTCTCCAAACTTCAAGACCTAGGCAGTAATGTAACTCACCAAGATCTTTCAATTCAAATACCTGTGACAGCTACTCCTTGATTTCATCAATTAATTTCTCTGCATTTCCTGTAATTATCAAATCATCAACATATAAGGAAATCAATACTATATACCCCTGCTCATCAAATTTGCATACAGATTTGCATACAGATTTGCATCACTCTTGCTTCTCATAAAACCCTGTTGAAGAAAGAAAGAGTCTATCTTCTCATACCATGACCTAGGTGCCTGTTTTAGTCCATACAATGATTTCTTTAACTTACACACTAAGTGTTCTTGCCCTTGTTCCACAAACCCTTCAAGTTGAGTAAGGTAAACCTCTTCCTTTAACTCACCATTCAAAAATGCATATTTAACATCTAACTGGTGTAGCTTCTAATGGTACTTTGTAGCTAAAGCAATTAACATTCTGATAGTATTCAATTTAGCTACCAGTGCAAACGTTTCAGCAAAATCAATACCTTATGTTTGTGAATACCCCTTTGCAACTAGTCTAGCCTTATACTTATCTATACTACCATATGATTTAAACTTGGGTTTGTATATCCATTTGCATCTAATGGGCTTCTTATGTTTAGGTAATTCAGTCAATTCCCAAGTATTGTTTTTCATTATAGATTCATATTCTTCCTCCATTGCATTTCGCCATTCATCATGTTCATTAGCTTCATAAAAACTCATGGGTTCTATGACGGTCCTCGTCCCCTCTCGATCCGATGCTCCAGATTCATCCTTCGCGAATCGAGATTTCATGACTCGTGACTTCCGGATGTATATTCCTCCACTCTCCCGAACTTCGAAATTCCAGGGTACAAAATCAATGGTTCACACTCCTTCTGATCTGACGGCTACTACCTCTCCTGAGACTGCGAGCATTGAAAGAATCTCAACCCTTATCCTCCACACATATTTACTGGATCCAATGGCCCACGAAAAATCGACGGTTCTCCCTCCGGGAATTTCTACTGTCCTTCGAGGTTCTCTATGATTCCTTGCCAAATGACTCCCCGTCAACCCTTCTAAACTTGTTTCCATGAGGTGGTTTCAACCCTTGTCTTCCCTCTGGACTTTCCAAGTCTCTATCCTTCCTAAGCTTGATCCTTGCTGCAACTCAAGGGTTCTAAGCAATCCTGAGCGCACTCCTTGCAGCCTTCACGATAACCTCTGGTTATCCAACAACTCTAACTTCGTGCACTCTTTGCAACAAAAGTTCTTGACCCACCCACTTGGGTTGGAAAAGTCTAAGATTCTCTTCAGCCTGCGCACACCTTGCATGACTCTGTGCTATACCTACACTTCTACTTATATAAGTTAATGCTATCTCTCCTGAGATTTTCTGAGGTAAAACTCAAAACTTGTCGACGCACTCCTTGCAGACTTTCATTGCACTCCTTGCAGGAATTCTCAGGAGGAGAAAAGATTGAAATTCATACTCTCCTCACAGACTTCATACAGTCAACATGAAATTACATACATATGGCATTAAAACAAATGCATAACAAAGAACATAAACTCTAAACATACCATTCAATAGATGCATACATGAACCATAAATACACCAGACAATTGGATCAAAGAATTCTTATATTAATTCAATTGCTTATGTGCATGGTCTCAATGGCAACAACTATCTGCTCATACAACTTCTAAAATCTTTGTTCTTCTCTGTTCTTCTCTGTTCTCCTATGCTCTTTTTTTTTTTCTCTACTCTCCTACAATGAGAATTTCAATACAATACCTCTACGAGGGAGTCTTCTTGAGTTTTTCCCTCCTACAACCTTAAGCTATCTTATCAAAATTAAAGACTACCATCTACTTTACATTTATTACAATAAATGTCCACAACCGAAAGATGAGAGCAACGCTCAAGATCTGAATTACAATCCCCAAAACATTAAAAACAATTATATCCTTCCAGCTATTACATTAATGTTCTTCTTTTGAAATTTAAAAATGTCTTCAAAATGCACACTGGTGTATATCTAATTGTCCTCCACTCATGCTTAGCTGGTGATGCTCCTGCATCATACTCCTCTGGCTGAAAAATTCATGGACTTATTTCCATGAGCTTCTGCATCATCTGTCCATGTTTATGGATATTTTCTTCACTTTCCCAACTGGCATCTTCAATCGGGTGTCCCTTCCACTTTACCAAATATTCAAAATATGTCTTCTTTCGGGTCTTCTTACTAACTCTCTAATCAATGATCTTTTCCATCTACGACTTTTCAACTACAGGCATCTGTTTGACCCAATGAATTTCCTTCTGATTCTCTGCTCCTCTCGCTTCATCTGCTCTGTAAGGATACATATCTGCTACGTTGAATATGAGTGATATGCCCACATCATCTGAAAATTCTATCTCATAAGAATTTGCCTTAAATTTTCGTACAATATTACATGGTCCTATCTTCTTCATCTTCAACTTATTATATGTTCCCCTTGGGAATCTTTCTTTTCTAAGGTGTGCTAAGACTAAATCTCCCACTTCAAATTGAAGCTCTCTCTGGTGTTGATTTTCTCTGCGCTTATATTCCTGGTTGGAACTCTGCAACCGCTCTTTAATATTATTGTGGAGCTCCTACATCTCTGTTGCAAAATCGTTCACTCCATCACTCATGAACTCATTCTTCTCTAAGTCTCTCAACACAGATACTCCTCTTGGTTGCATTCCATACATTATCTGAAATGAGATTTTTCCTGTACTCCTATTAGGTGAGTCATTATATGCGAACTCCGCTTGTGGCAGAATCCGATCCCACTGATTGTGATGTTCAGTTACTAAACTTCTCAATAAATCCCCCAAAATTCGATTTACTACCTCAGTCTGTCCATCCATCTGAGGGTGTTATGCTGAGCTAAAGGATAAATTCGTCCCCAACTTCTTCCATAGTTTCCTCCATAAATGACCAACCAATTTGGTATCTCTGTCTGAAACAATACTCTTGGGTAAACCATGAAGTCAAACAACTTCTTTGAAAAACATATTTGCAATGTGTGTTGCATCACTAGTTTTCTGACATGGAATAAAATGTGCCATTTTGGAAAATCTATTGATTAACACGAATATGGAATCACAACCTCTCTGTGTCCTTGGCATTCCCAACACAAAATCCATGCTTGCCGCTTCCCACGACCTCTCTAGTATTGGAAATGGTTGATACAACCCAGTATTCTGTCTTTTCCCCTTTGTGTGCTGGAAGATTCCACATCTGTTGATAAATTTCCGCACATCTGTTCTCATTCCTGACCAATAATACAATTTTTTTAGTTGCACAAATGTTTTGTCATGGCCAAAATGTCCAACCAATCCTCCACTATGCTTTTCCTTCAAAAAGGTTCTCTCTCATAGAACTCTTCGGGATACACAACTGATTTCCTTTGAGTAACAATCCATCCTGAATTAAATATTCAATCCATTGGCTTTTTTCTCTTAAAACAGGGTTCTCACATGCTTCGTAAGCGTCCTTGAAATCTGAATCATCTCGGTACATTTCCTTAAGGCTATCAAAACCTAAGGTCTTCACTCAAAACTCCTGCAGAATCAAATATTTCCTACTCAACACATCAACAACCTTGTTAGCATTTCCAGAAATGTGCTTTATAACAAAATTAAAGTTATGCATGAACTCAACCCATTTTGTATGTTTCTAGTTCAGTTTCTCCTGTCTGGTTATAAACTGTAAGGCCTGGTTTTCGCTATACAAAATGAACTCTTTTGGAACTAGGTAGTGCCTCCATTTCTTCAACGCTTGAACTCTTTATCATAAGTGGAGTAATTTCTTTTGGCCTCATTCAATTTCTCACTGAAGTATGCAACTGGTCTATTGTCCTGATTCAAGACTGGTCCAATCGCAAATCCACTTGCGTCACATCTCACTTGAAATGTCTTGCTGAAATTTGGCAGAACCAGAACTGGTTGTTCAATTATCTTCTCTTTTAATAACTTGAAGCTTTTCTCTGCTTCCTTTGTCCAATGAAAATATTTATGTATTTTCTTGACTGTGTCCATCATTGGTGCACAAATCCCACTAAAATTTATGATGAACTTCCTGTAAAAACTGGCTAATCCATGGAAGCTTCTAACTTCAAAGACATTCCTTAGCGATGACCATTCTTTGATTGATTTTACCTTCTCCAGATCCATCTTCAAATCATTCGAAGAGATCGCAAACCCCAAATAAATGAGTTATGTATTCATGGAAGATGACTTCTTCAGATTTATCAACAACTTCTCTTGCTGCAACCTCCTCATCACTAGGGTTAAATGTCTCAAATGTTCTTCTTCAGTCTTACTGAAGATCAATATATCATCAAGATACACAATTACAAACTTCCCAATGAAATCTTTCAAGACTTTGTTCATCAATCTCATGAAAGTACTTGGCGCATTTGTCAAGCCAAAAGACATAACAAGCCATTCATATAGCCCTTCATTCATCTTGAATGTTGTCTTCCATTCATCACCTTCCCTCATCCGAATCTGGTGATATCCGCTTTTTCAAATCAATTTTTGAAAAAAACTTTGCTCCACTCAAGCAATCCATCAAGTCATCCATCCTGGGTAAAGTAAATCTATACCCGATGGTGATTTTTTTATAGCCCTCAAGTCTGTACACATTCTCCATCCACCATCCCTCTTCGGACTTAACATTGTTAGTACAACACATGGACTCAAGCTTTCTCTAATCAACCCTTTTTCCATCAAATACTCGACTTGCTTCTTGACCTCTTCATTCTCTTACGGTGTCAATCTGTACGTTGCTTTGTTTGGAAAACTCCCTCCTAGTATAAGGTCAATGTGATGGATTATACTTCTGATGGGTGGCAACGAACAAGGCAAATCGTCCACCACTATATCAGGGAAATTCTCTAGCAGTTCCTAAATTTCCTTAGGTAGCTCATCTATTGAGGTACTGGTCAAGATGACTCTAGGTTTTCTAATCACAACAAACTACACTTCTTCTTCTTTCTTAACTTCATCCAGAAGTTCCTTCCCACTCATGAGAAATATAATATTGCTTGCTTCTTCTTTCGCATTCTTGTCTTCAATTGGTAGCAACATATGCGTCCTACCATTCTTCTCCAAGGTGTAAGTATTCTTTCTTCCGTCGTGAACAATATTTCTGTCATATTGCCAAGACCTCCCCAACAAAAGATGGCAGACATCCATGGGAATTACATCACATAAAATCTCATCTCTATATCCCCCTATCTTAAATTCAACTAAACACTGTTTAGTGACTATTATCTGATGTCCTTTTTGCAACCACAAAAGTTTATACGGGCTTGGATGTACAACTGTCTCCAATTTCAGATTCTCCACCATCTCTGTGGATACTAAGTTATCCGTGCTTCCACTATGTTGAGCATTCAACACACCTTAAAAATGTCTATGTCAATTTTTTACTTTTTGGGTACCACTTGATCTTTCGCACTGTCTGATTGCACTTCAGTATGAAACTGCTGCATGTGCTTATCATTTATGTTTTCATGTTGAGTCATTTAAAGTCTGCTTGAACATGTGAAAATCATCTCAACTTTAAAAGGGACTAATATTTACTTAAGGAATCGACAGTTTAAAGTTTTCCCCAACGCGCTTAGGAAATTTGGCATTGGGATGAAAATCTCTTGAGAAAACCAAAACAACCGAGCGTCGAATTTCATCGGTGTCGACAGAAGGAGGTCTCTCGTCTCCGTGAATAAGCTTCACTAAAGATATCGTCGAAGACGAATCCGTTCGGCATCGACAAAAGATTAAAAGAATAAGTGTCGCGCGAGGTAAAGGTGACATCACCAATCACCGACTTCTGAAATATTTTCGACGTCGGGAATTTACGAAGATGATAACCCACGAAGAAAACTACACGTTAATTTTACTTTTGAACACCGATCCCCGATGCCATCCCGACATCAGTAGTCGCAATATCTAGCTCTTTTAGTGCGTTCAACGTGAGTGAAGCCCAAGTGCAATCCTTACTCACAAGTTGAGTTCTGGATTTTATTTTAATAACCCCGAGTCAGTACCGCCACGTCAGCATCAATCGACATCGGAAGTTTCTAAAGGAAAATATCAACAAACTTACAAAGCAACTCAAAACGACGATAATTATAAAATCACATGATTTACAAGAAGCTTAGATTAAAAAACACGATATATTTGCATACAAAGAGGGAACACGATACTTTCAGCTGCAAAACATTTTTGAAATCTCATATATTAAGGCTCCCTCTAACCTCAAGTTACATACAAATAAACACCACTGACGCCTTGACTAATCGACCCAATTACATTGAGAAAGTGAAAACCCTCACAACAAACAGAGAAAACTATCAAACGTCACTTCGGAGAATGCAAAATAAGAGTCCGCCCATCATGTATCTCCTGCACACGAACCTTCTCTCGAACTACTCCTCGCGCCTTGCAGTGTTTTCATTTTTCCTTCCCTGTCATCCTCTGTTCTTCACGCAGCTGCACAGTCGTATCTTGTGCTTCCCGAAGCTGCCTCTTGAGCCAATTTGTGCTTCCATTGGAGGAATTGAAGCGAAGAATGCCAGACTGAATGACCACGTCAAAGAATTGGAGGAGGCTTTCATTGCTACCCCAGAGTTTGCTAGTCCTTTAGCAAAAACCATGCCTGCTACCCCTACAGCCAAGTTAAAAGTATCCTCTAACCTCCTCGCATCGTGTAGAGCCCTTGTAGAAAATAACATCAAGAAAATAATGTAGCTAGTTACTGAAGCCTGGGAAACATCACAAAATATAACTTCCTTTCGAAAGAGGGAAAATGATTTGCACGAACATTTGCAGACGAATTTAAAAAATGATCAATGTTTCTATGAACAGATGTTGACCCCTTTTTCCATCCATGCCATCAACAACTCAGATCTAAAAAGAAGATGAGAGGATCTCCCCTCCCTAAAGTGGATCAAACAATTAAAAGCATGATGGAAAAAGAAAGTTAAGAACCTACAACTCATTGTCGAATCATGTGAACAAGCCATATCAGAAAAAAAAAAATTATTCAGAAACCTGACCCAAATAGACTTAGTCGGAAGTACCAACGAGGTTCAAGACCCAAACTTAATCCTCAAATCCTTGTCAATGACCAAAGAAGCCTTTGATGAACAACTTGATATTTTAAAGGGTTTGTCTTTAGAAAAGTGTTACGACATCCTTGAATATCGTGTAGATGAGCTTGAGAACTAGCTACTGGACTATGCAACACACAATGAAGAAATTGAACAGGCTCTGCATAGTATTTCGATGGATCTAAAGAAATTAGAAAACGAGCTTTTCGACATAGAAATCCAGTATGAAATCAACGTGGCCCCCATGAGAAGCTACATTGAAGAATGGTTCCAACGAAGAATGGACAACCTCATCGACAAAGGGAAACAACCAGTTGGCACGATTCCAACGACCGTCGACGACAACAACACAAAACACACCAGCTTCATAGTAAGTCTATACTAATGTCATCTTGTTTTCTTTATCAATCCAGTTATTATACCTCTTTAAATAGAAATCTCTTACCAACGGCTCATAACTTCCAATTTCTTTTTTTTTCCAGGTCTTCCTCTCTACCATCGCGCACTTCTTCTTTCTACAGTCCTAATTATTGTACTTATTTCTTTTTAAGGTCCGCGGGAACCCCAATCCCAGTCTATATGACAAACCCATTTAAATTTCCAGAAATATGGAACAAATTCCATAAATATGTAACAAACATTATTACTTTTTGATAAATTTCAAAGAAAACTATGCTGGATGTCAGGAAATTGTGTTTATTATATTTGAATGTTTAATGTGTGTGTTTCCTAGTCCTTTTTTCCAGGAACCTTTGTTGCAAGACGTTATTAATATTTGATAAATTTCAAAGAAAACTAATTCAGAAATAATAATTTTTTTTTCCTTCAACTATGCTGGATGTTAGGAAATTGTGTCTATTATATTTGAATGTTTAATGCATATGCTTTTGTGGCTGGCTAGTGGCACACTGCCACAAAGTCATCCTCTACATGTATACCACATGTACTTCAACCTGCTTCCCACGTGTTTGTACTCGGTTCCGCCGTAGCAGTGCATTTATTCCCATTCCAACCTGTCAGGGACTACGCTGCCATGCAACACTTGTTTAATATAACTTTCCATTATTTTTTATAACCTTTCATTATTTTTTGCAAGAGTATATATACCATGGAATTGTTGGTGGATATCAAACTTAGTTTTTTCCTAAGATAATGAGCAAGTTTCAAAAGCTTGCCAATGTTATAGTTCTTACGACTTTTCTAATCAATTTTTTTTTGTTGTTTTAGGGGAAAAATTGAGACACTAGCATTTATCGATTTACTTAATCTTTGAAAATAATGAAACTCACCCGAATGAATGTGGTTATTATTGATTTCTAAATGCCACAATTTTGTAAACTTATTGTAATGTTCAATTACCAACATTCCAATGTTAAGACATAAGTTTGTATGTTATTAATTGTTTTTTTTTTTATTAGTGAAATTTTATCTGAGTAATTTTTGGATTTCATTCATGAGTCTTTTGTTCTGTAATTTCATGATATGATATATAAATTTTTTGAAAAAGAAATTATGATTTTGCAATTTTATGATATGGTATATGAATTTTTTGAAGTTTTTTTATTTTCTTAATTAAAATGAAGAGAAATGGTTGGATATTTGGTGATGTATTTAATTATACATATTAATTTTTAAATTTTGTTATGAAAAACTAACTTAATATTAATAATAATAATAAATTTTTTTATTTAATAATTTAAATAAAGAAATAAAAAATTATATTTAATTTTTTTTTATTATTTTATGTTATTTTACATCAATATTAAAATTAATGTTTATTAGTCCCTAAGGTGTAGGACAGTCAGTGACGGAGTGTGCTGTTAAGGCACTCCATGATGTTAAAGTCACCGGTTCGAAACTAACGAGGACAATAAATCCAACCATGTTAAGAGTTGGTGTGGCTCAGGCCGGGTGCGATCCCCGGGGGATTTTGACGACTTAGATGCCCCTGAGTCGCAATTTCTTAGCCACAGGTTAGTCCCACATGTCATAGACAAACTAACAAAAAAAATAAAAATATTTATTAAATATAAAAATAAATAAAAATACATCTATTTTAATTTTATATCTATATAAGAAAATACAAACCTTTCTTTATTTTAACCTTTCAAAATAAACATAATTTTATATAAATTAATTCATAAAACCTAAACATCTTACTTATAATTAGTTGTTGAGTAATATAGAAATTGATAGTATAACTAGAAACATGGATAATAATAAATGAAGTCTCCATCTATGGCAATTGTGTAATTTGTTTTTGTTTAAAAGCTCTTTTTAAGGAAGAAGTGTTGTGTCTTTATCTAAGAATCTTAAAGGTGCATTCTTAGCTTTATTCATCAACACTTTTGAGCAAACTAACTTTGCTTGCTTCTTCTAAAGACAAGAAATTGCACAATTTTAGATAAAATTAGAGAGACACACCAAAATTGTTTTTCATTACACATAATCATAATATAAATACAATTACAAGTAGCTTAAGATAGATAACTATCTTAACTACACAATCTAGATAATTGAGATAATATCTCAACTATCCGTAACAAAATCATATCCAAACCAATTCTATTGTAAGCATTATTCCAACACCCTCTCATAATGCTTACATTACAAATATTATATCATAATTACAATACTCAAATTTCAACATAGATTTTTGTCTTGATATGGTCTTCATCAACACTCCTATCCACTCTGGAATCTTTCAGTATACACTCTTTCTTCTCCACAACTTTGAGCTTTCCTTTCAACTCATTTAAGATAACAACGCTTATGACTATCATTGACGAATTTCTAGAATTAACGCTTCTCGACCTCCTGAAGGAAAATTTCGATACTAAATTATCCTATGGATACACTACCGTTTGTGAAATTTCCGCGAAGAGCAAATTTCAACAATTATATAGGACAATGATCTGATTACTGGATATTTTCAGTAGTCAATCATACAACTGACCTTTTTAAACACACATACAATAATATATACAAGAATAACTTGTAACTGATGATCTTAAAGCACCGAAGTACAACAAGTCCCATCAGCATATAACAAACTATGCATAACCAAACCGATGAGGTGTTATTGTGGCAGCGAAGTATGTCAACAAGCATTGATTTGAACTAGGTTATTCTGTACAATTATTGGTTCTGGATAATATAATTTTTACAAACAAAATACATTCACAATAATTAATATAACTATTACTATAGTTGCCCCTCTTTGCTTCTGATGGACTCCACGGGCACAATACTTTGAATGACCGTTAATTCTATCACCACCACCATTCATATAACATAAATATCAAATAAAACACATAGGCAGGAATCCACGTTGGTCTCCTTGTAATTTTTGATCCCAGAAAGGTCTTTCATTATTCAGATTCTCAGGTTTTCATACTTCAATTTCCACCCCAAGTCATTTTATTTGGGCATTCATTGAATAAAGCGTTGTTCTTTCAAATCAATTTCATGTAAAAGTATTTGTATGAAAAATGCTTATTCCTCTAAGAAAGAAACATATACCACAGTCCAGGTCAGATGTAGACATGATGATTTCAGTGGATCTGCACACTTCAATGATTCATATTTGATTTCCAACAACGCACTCTCACCGACAAACCAACAGTTGTGGCTCTTTTAATCTTGGATTGGTGGCGCCTCCTTTCTCACTAAACAACAGACAACTAATGTTAACAAACTCACTGGACAATGGAAAGCCAACGCGGACATATGGAGTTACAGGTGGACAACAAATTTCTTTCACGAGATGATTCTCATTAGTCACGTAGCCACGCCACACCTCATGCAAACATCGGTGATTAAACACATCCAACAACAAAGTCGATCTTACACAAAACAATTCACACAAAATTACACTCGAACAAACATACACATGGAAACTATATTTCACACCTCTCACATACTCCCGGGCACTCCCGTGAGGGAGTTAAGCCCAGAGCACTCCGCTCTGATACCAAGATAAAATTAGAGAGACACACCAAAACTATTTTTCATTAAGTATAATCATAATATAAATACAATTACAAGTAGCTTAAGATAGATAACTATCTTAACTACACAATCTAGATAGTTGAGATAATATCTCAACTATTCGTAACAAACTCAAATCCAAACCATTTCTATTATAAACATTATTCCAACAATTTTAGCACAAGAAATACAAGGTTTTCACTCAAAACAAAGGAGATTGTTCAATAAACAGTTTCACTGTTATTCTATTAGAATCAAGTGAACCTTTCGTTTACATATATATCAAAAAAGATGATGATTCTGGAAAACATAACTATTTATTGATAGTTCATGTAGGAAATAAACTATAAAAAAAGTAGATGTTATCTTCACTTTGATAGCTTCAAGATGATTACAAAAATTAATATCCTTGTCTTGTCAAAAAGGAAAATCACATCTAGTACATATGACCTTTGCTTGCTCTAACTTTAAAAAAGAAGATAAGTGTCTTCATTAACAACGTCTCCTTCAATAGTTTCTTCAATATAAAGTCTTCCCATACGACAGTCCAATGCCTTCTTGGAGAGCTTATCTGCTTCAGTGTTGTTAGCTTTGTGAACATGTATAAAGTTGATTCCATCAAAACTTGATTTTAGATTTCTCATTTGGTCTTTCCAGTTTTCCAAATATAACAGGGTCAGTTTTGAATTGCCTATTATCCAGTCTATGGCCACCTTTGAGTCTTCAACTACCATCATCTCATCTCTTTTATGGATAGTCTATTTTCCAAGGAAAGGAGGCCCCATAGCCCCAAGATTTCACCCTTCATATTATTTCTTTGACCACTTGCAAAGTGTGCTTTGTAGTGGTGTTCTGGATTGATTTTGAGAAAAATTCATATTCCACATCAATTATCTACAATTGCTCCATCAAAGAAGCCTATAGGATTATCAAAGTATAGAGGATTTAGTATGTGATCAAATTTGACATCTTCATCCGCCCCATTGTGTTCTTTGATTAAGAGAATGATATTTGTGATAATCTAGATTAACATAAAAGAGATATGTTTCATCTTTGGATATTGTGTGAACCATTGAAACATATTACTTTCTAAAGTAGAACAACTCCATGCATTTGGGATTTTGAAGTAAAATAATATATCGTTCCATATATATTGAGAAGTTTCACAATGCACAAAAATATGTGAAGTTGTCTCTTCATCTTTTAAACAGAGACTACATATTGATGGACCAATGCCTCCTCTTTTTCTACAATTTACTCCAATTAGAATAATTTTAAACATAGCCACATGAAGCATATAATTTTAAGTGATATTTTCACTTTCCAAATAGATTTATACCACAATCTCATATCTTATGTAATGTTACACTGCCCACTGCCTTGTTCCAAGACTAGACTATCTTATCCTTTGTATTGTTGAGTGAGATACCACTTCTTTACAACAATGTAAGGAAATTGCTCCATTATGTAGCCAAATCTCCTCTCAAACCGAAGTGGATAGCCTCAAGCCAACTCTAATTATTACCAACACCATTTATTGTGGCAACCTGTGTTAAAGAGTAGATATGTTGATTGTTGAGATGTTGTATTAAGAAACCCGAGAGTTTAAATGAAACATTATCTCCTATAAACTGATCACACCCAAGAATGACTTGTTTATCACACCCAAGAATGACTTGTTTACCACACCCAATTTGCCTAGCCAGCCAACGGATTTGCGCAGCCAAGAAGTCAAGTCTATTCCTTTTAGATATATAATTTTTTTAAGTAAGTCACTCCATAGTCCTTTGCCAAAGAGACCTCAAAGATATGATAATATAAATTCAATAAATATCTAAATCTTAAATCTTACACATATGATTTGACCACAGTGCCATGTAGGTGGCCGTAATTAGTCATCATTGCTTGTTATCGATTGCCCGTCGTTTTCACTGAGAAAGTCGGGTTGCACCTTCCAACGAAAGTGGGATGCAGCAACCTGACATCTTGCCATTGGTCTTCCCCATTCTCGTTTGAGTCGTCTCTATTTCAACACCTTCTTCTTCCTAGTTCCCCACGTCACTTCACCCAACCACAGGATTTGAGAATTTCACATATCTATCAACACCTTCGTCTCCCCGCTTCACTTCACCCAACCCAGGATTCACAGTTTACCATTTCCATGGCAAGTTTGCAGTCCGTCTCTTCCCCTTCATCCGGAAAACAGATGAATGGATCTCCGTTGACAAACACATGCGCTTCAAGCTCTCAATCAACATTTTATGATGTATTCATCAGTCACAGAGGCCCTGATGTGAAGATGTCGTTGGCCAGCATACTTTACCATTCTCTGCAATATATGGGACTGCGCGTGTTTCTCGACTCGGGCGAATTTGAGTTGGGTGATTACTTTCCAGACAAAATACATCACGCCATTTGCTCTGCTTCTGTTCACATCGCCATTCTCTCGGAGAACTATGCCCATTCTCCTTGGTGTTTGGCCGAGCTCGCCTTAATGTTAGGAACTGATGCTAAGATCGTTCCCGTGTTTTATCATGTTCCGCCCTCTGTCCCTCGTCACTGTACGGGATCTTACGCTGAAGCATTTCGCAAACATGAATTGAAGGGTAGATACGGCAAGGAGCAGATTGACGAATGGAAAGCAGCCCTCCATAAAGCTTCCTTTTACTCTGGCTGTGAATTCAATGAGCATAACGAGTAAGGATTATCAATACCCCCTTTGATTTGGTCCTCTGTTGCTGCTGTGGTTTCTCATTTTTTAACCCTCCTCTATAATCCTTTTATGTACACAAAATGTCTTTCTATGCACATAAAAAATTGATGCCACTGAGTAAATATACGCTGAAAGTATAACTCACCATAGATCCCAGATCATAAAGCTTTTACTCTGGCTGGGAATTCAATGAGCATAACGAGTAAGGATTGTCAATACCTGCCTTTATTTGGTCCTCTGCTGCTTCTGTTTCTCATTTTTTAAACCCTCCTCTATAATCCTTTAATGTGAACAAAATGTCTTTCTATGCACATAAAAAATTGATTCTACCGTGTAAATAAACACTGAAAGCATAACTCACCATAGATTCCAGTTGATTAGATTCCGGATTATCACACGATTTTCATGTAAATATGTTCAGTGACCAGGGGAAGCTGTGGAAGAATATAGTCGACACCGTATTAACAGAGGTGAGGAGGAGATCATCTTTAGAAGTTGCCGAACACCCAATCGGGCTTGATGAAGCTGTGGATAACTTCAATAAAAGAATGGCAGATTTTGCGCAAGAGAGGGAGAAGAATCCGAATATTGTGGGAATAGTGGGGATGGGCGGGTCCGGAAAAACAACACTGGCCAGGCACTTGTTCAACATCAAACACTCTGCATTTCATGCCTCATGTTTTCTATTTGATGTGCGTGAAGCATCTGTTAACAATAAATTACCAGCTCTCCAAAGAAAACTATTAAAAGAGCTACTGCATGTTGATCACGACATTGACAGCGTGAGTCAAGGAAAGGAGTTTCTCAGATCTGGTTTTACACCCGCTGAGACTCGTCGCTTTCTTATAATTTTAGATGACATTGATCATAATGACCAAGTAGACGCCCTCTTAGCGAAAAATGTTCTGAGATCTGATAGTTTGATAATAATTACGTCCCGTGACCGGAGCCTGTTTAGAAGGAACCCCGAGGCCATGCTCTATGAGATGAAGTCAATGGATGAAAATCATGCCAGAGAGCTCTTTTGTTTGCACGCCTTCCGCCATAGCAGCCCAGTTAGCGGATTTGAAAATTTAGTGGACGGCTTCTTGACAGCTTGCGATGGCTTGCCTTTATCGCTCAAAGTGTTGGGCGGACATCTTTTTGGGATATCTGACAAAAGAGAATGGGGACAAGAACTGCAGAACTTGTCCAAAGTGCCGAATAAAGACATCAAGCGCAAACTTCAAATAAGTTATGATGCACTGGAGCGGGACGAGAAGAAGATGTTCTTGGACATTGCCTGCTTTTTCATCGGCTACCCGAAAAATACGGCCATACAAATATGGAATGCTTCAGGATGGAGCGGTGAGCAGGGTCTTCAAACCCTTAAATACAAGAGCTTAATTGAACTACACAATGGAGGAACCCTAAGAATGCATAATCTCCTCCGAGATTTAGGAAGGGACATGGTAGCTGCTGATCAAAATGTTCCCCCTCGTCTTTGGAAGTTCCAGGATATAAACCCTTTGGTAAAAATCTTGCATCTAAAGCTAAGTTTATTGCAATAGGAAGACTCGGCACATTACCCTTATAAAGCTTTCAGGCAGATATTTATTAAAATTGTTTTGAGATATTACGCTGCTACGATTTCAAATTCGATTCTGTTACTGGCAATGCAAATTTGACACTGTTTTCTGCATGCAGCATAAAAAGGGGTTTCGGCGTGTTCTAAGTAGCAACCACAGTTTTCGGAGCTTTCTTCACCTGCGATGTTCTCATGAAAAGCCACAAATATTGCACAAAAGTTCGAGAGACTTGAGCAAGAATAAGAACTCCCCTGCAAAGGACCACAGCGGTTCTGCGGTAAAATTCTCAAGAGTCGATTTCTTCCTAGGAAATGATTGTCTTCGACCCGAAGTTTTGAAATCATCGAGAGACCTGCTATGGCTCAAGTGGGAGAATTTCCCTCACAAAAGCATTCCTTCATGGATTCCTGTGAAAAGCTTAAGACATTTAGAAATTATCCAGGGAGAGCTCAAAGACTTGTGGCAGGGTATCTCGGAGGTATTTAATCTCTTCAATTTATGACGCTTTTAGAATTTTTTTCAAACCTGCAATTCATCTTTTCTAATGAAAAGTAAGATGTGCAAATTTCAGGCTCCTTTGCAGCTGAGAGAGCTGATTATCCAGTGGAATCCGTTGACAGCACTGCCAATGCGATTTGGAAGTTTGACAAACCTGGAGCATATAGACTTCCATGGTTGCAACCGGTTGTTGATGTTACCGAAGTCGTTTAGTTCTCTTACACAGCTTCAATATCTTGATCTAAGTGGGTGTGCAAATCTCAGGATCGAGCCATGCAATCTATCGTTTGGACAGACTCAATCCACATATCAGGATTCTCTAAGGACGCTTCGTTTGCTCGGCACTAATGTCAATAAGGAAGTAGTAAATCAAATTGTAAAATTAAACAGCTTGGAATGCCTTACTATAGGAAGCGATTCCTTGACAAGTTTACCATCTTCTCTGGGAAACTTGACACGTTTAAGTGTGCTTTGCATAGGAGGCTGCAAAAGGATGAAGTTTTTACCCGCATCTATGCGGAAATTGGGTCTCTTAACAAATTTAACCATAGGGAGCTCGGGCGTGGAGCATCTTCCAGCAGAAATATTTGGAGAGCTCATTAATCTTCAAGCTTTGGAGGTGGAGGATTGTCCAATAACCGAACTGTTTTTTACATATTCAAAAGCAAAAGAGCTTGGAGGCGCAGAGGAAGAAATTCCCTATTTGAACAAGTCTAATGGAGTGTTCAATAATTTGCCCTCTTCCATCCCGGAGTGTATCTGTATGCGTAGCCTTCAAAATATAACTCTACAGAACACAAAAGTAAGGAAGATATCAATCAGTGAAGACTTTTCCCCGAGTCTTAAAACTCTCAACCTTGGAGAGAACGGAGATTTAGTTGAAGTCGATTTAACTCTCCCCTCAAAGCTGGAATGCCTCTGTCTGTCGGGCTGTGGCAGATTGAAGAGGATATCTGGGATTTCCGATCTGGCAAAGCTTAAAGAGTTAGGCATAAGTGGGTGCTGCGAGCTGGAAGAGCTTCCAAGTCTGGCACGTCTCAGTGCCCTGGAGCGGTTTACAGCCGATAAATGTTGGAAGCTGCAAAATACTGGTGGCGTTGAACAGCTGGAACGATTGAAAGATTTCAGGTTTTTAGCTGACAACGGAGCCGTGTGGAATTGCTTTAATGACTTGCAGGTAATTAATTAACAACGCCATTACTGTAAGGGCAAAAACCAAATAGACTCTGTAGGCGCATGCATTTTGTGTCTGATTTTCTACAATAAGTTTTATATGGCTAAACATTTAATTTAATGTGTGAGAATATATTGCAGAGAATACCGTCACAGCAGATGATTTTAGGTGGGAGAGCAGGGGCAGTAGCCGGAGTGGGTGTGGAGTCGATTGATTTAAGTGCATCGGAGTTTTCTGATGGAGCAGCGACGGACTCAGTTACCGTGATTCAACAAGAGTATGTGATGGGCGGGGATTTGGTGAATGTATGGAATTCGTCGTGCACAAGTGTGGTTATGATAATATGCTTTGTGATCGAGTCTTTCAGCGAAAATAGTTGGGTCAGGTTTTGGGGGTTTCCGGGTGTATTAGACCTAGATGGCGCAGTATGGATCAAAGCAGGAGAGTGGATAATTGCCAGTGTGTTCGCCATAGAAAAAGCCTCCGCATGGAAGAATGATATCGCAAACTTGAAGAGACTTCAGGTTCTGCTTTCCAAATCCCCTCACTATAAATTGAAAAAGGCATTCATAACCATGGTGAATAAAGGAGCAGAAGATAAGATCACTGAAATCCTGAACAAAATATTTGTTTCAATGAAGGACACACAGGCACCACAACAATCTGGGTCAACCTTAACACTGCAAGATGGCGTAAAAGGTCGAGATTTCTATCATTAAATCATTTACATGTTGTTTCTTATTAGTGCCTCCTGAGGGTTCTTATTAGTCCATGATTATAGTTTTCGTTTAATTTGATCTTGTATCAATTCATCCAATTTTATAATCATAATCTATGTTTTTGGTTTTTCAAAAGTGTTTATTATTTTCTATGTTTATTGGTTTTTCAAAAATTAAATATAATATAAGTGGTGGCGAGCTATCTTAAGATATTTGTGAGATCTTCACAATCTATTTAAATAGTAGAAAAAACTAAATTAAATCATTGGTCAAAACTGAATGCCATATTAATTTAACCCCTACACAATGACTGGCCATATTAATTTAGCCCCTACACAATGACTGTAGCCTGATAACAGATGACAATGCTGCATTTGCATTGAGCTGGGCGCTGGAGCATAAACTATGCCGTGCAACACTCTTGTACATGCTATCAAGTTTTAAAGCGATGCAAGTGGTA
>ML806056.1:14540-41099 GCA_009831015.1 Picea engelmannii
TGTGTTGTAGTTGTACCCAACATAATCTCCACGCCTAGTAAAATGAATGCTCCAACTTTTGTTTGTTGTAGAAACTTCTATTTTTTTATTTATTAATGTACGCAATGCGATATACATAGCTAATGTTTTTTTAGTGTTATTATATTATTTTTTTTACACCAATTATTATTATTATATTATTATTATTATTTTCACACCAAGTATTATTATATTATTATATTATTATATATATATTACATTTTTTTAATAATATTATATACAAGGTTGACAATTCTAAAATTATTCGATGCAATTAAAATTAAAATATTTGATCTAAACTTTAAAAAATAAAGAAAATAAAAAATCCCTAAATCAAATAAAAAAATGATATAGGATGTTGAGAAAAAATCCTTACATCAAATTAAAAAAATGGTATGCGATGTTGGGGAGGTTAATATGTAATAATATGTTGTATTAAGCATTCAATCAAATAGTCATAGGTACTTAAGCAATAATATATTACAACTAAATATTAAGCACAGGTAATATTATCAATTAAATATGATGGAATATTTGGAATATTATCAACTAAATATAATGGAAACTAGCATTAAGTACTTACATTAAAGATCAACGTTCAAAGAAAATTGTGAAACTAACCCTATATTGATGAAAGGCCCTCATTACTAACATATAACTTATTGCACACTATATACCTTATACAATTTCAAAATAGTTATTACGCGTATTTAAAATTGAAGATTATAATATCAATTTTGTGATTGTGTTATAATATCATATTTGTATTCATCATAATTTGATATTATTTTGTTTATATTGATTTTGATATGATATTGTCTTATTTATATTGATTATTAGGGTATGAAGGATATCTATAATAAAAAATTTAGTGGTATTTCTCATTAAGAGTTGTTCTCTACAGTTCAGTTCAATATGGAGAGATGTATAATTTATTCCATGCTTAATATGCAAAAATAAAAAATATTTGTCCACAACGTCTGTCAAGAAAAGTGCTCTAATACCAATTGTTAAGAACCTATACCAGATTTGCAAATATACTTTAGAAATAACCAAGAATAAACCATAAACCATTCACCATTACATGAGCACAAGAATATAGAGAAAACCCTTGATGTAGGGTAACACCATATAATAATCCTTAAGGAAAGAATGCACTTCTCAAGCAACATTTACTTGTACAATCACAATATTCTTCACTATGTTTCATTACATTGCTTACACTTCTTTATATAGTTCTCCCTATCTCCTAGGAACCTTCTAGAGAGTCTTCTCACATTTATTACATCCAACTACCATAGTGGGCCTTTATTAATATAGTGGACCTAGTCCACCTTACATTGAATGACCACATTCTCATATATTAAATGACTTCCACTAATAACACATAACTACATTTCCATTGGACACCTCCCTAAGTATACTACATTCCACCCCCCTTCACATGTTTCATCCTCAAAACATGAGAAGAAACCATACAATATGATCAACTAAGCAATGTAGCCAACTGGTACCAAGTACGACCATCCATCCATCCCAATGGAAGTCGAACATGATGTCTATCTACTACCTTGCCATCATGATCTTGCTCTGCATCATGTTGGGGTTGCCATGGGATTGTTTCTATAGCTTGAGATCTTCCCGTAGTGTCGGTATTCCTCCATGTACCTCTTGATCGGTTTCCTGTTTGGTGCCCTGTTGGTGCATAAATGTCTTGATGCACATGCCCTTGCCTTGATGACTTTTGTGTCTCTATATGATGTGGATGGAAATATACAACAACTGTAGGAATTTGTTCTTTTTTCTTCAAATCTGCAACACTTTGTGCCTTTGAGTCAATGACCTCCTTAGCTTCTTGATTATGTCCTTCTTGTAGTTTTGCTTTATCTCCTTATGTAGACTCTGCCTCTGATTCAACTTCATACTGGGCAATAACTTCTTTGCTAGCTTCGATGGGCCATCTTTCTTACTAATAGACACATCCTGTAATGTGATTTTATTTTTCTTGTACCACAACTTTAAAAACTTATGTTGCACATTAATATTAATGGTACCCACTGATTCTATCCAAGGATATCCCAAAAAAATATCCACTTCATCCATATCCATAGCATAAAAATCTGAATGCAACACATATTTATCCATGGTAATCTTCAAATCTTTAAAAATTTGAACATTTTCACCCTCAACCTGTGTGCTTTGAATATTCTTTATTGGAACTTGCAATCTATTAACCAACTGAACATTGATAAAATTATGCATGCAACTAGGGTTAATAGAAACAATGATATTTTCTTTATGAATACAACCACGAACCTGTAATATAGATTTGTCACATGAAAATAAACTCTTGGTTCTCTCTATATCCTTATTTTTTCCACGAGACCACTTGTCTAACAATATTTTTTCAAATTCTCCATTGGAGACTGTCATCATCTCCTTATAATCAGGCGATTTCCACCAAATGGCAGCATCACCTTGCAATTTGATATCTACCCAATGGGGCCAATTCTCTTCCCATGCTAAATTTATTTCTTTAATGAATGTTTCAATACTAGGGCCGTCACATTTCCCTATAAAATACATCTTGCTATGAAAAACCCCAACAAATAGAACAATAAGTTACGGCAGAAAATCATGGCTTTTTCTGGAAAAACTGTTGAATTTAAAATGCTCATAACTTTACTTCCCGAACTCTGTTTCGACTGAGTTGTTTTTTGAAATTGGTTATTTTTCCGAGAGGAATTCAAATACCCAATTTGTTTTCCCAAATTCAACTCATAAAGCTTCATGTCTAAACCTAAAGTGCACCGCCCTCTTTTTCTTCCCTAGAAAAAAATCTGCAAAAAGAGAAAACATTTTTTCTCTTCTTTGGCCAAGGAAAGTGCTCTGATACCAATTGTTAAGAACCTGAATAGATCTACAAATATAATCACCACAAATAATGAATACGCAATAGATCCACAGAGCAATATAGAAGAACAATATACAAAAATAAAAAATATTTGTCCACAATGTCTGCCAAGGAAAGTGCTCTGATACCAATTGTTAAGAACCTATACAAGATCTGCAAATATACTTTAGAAATAACCAAGAATAAACCATAAACCATTCACCATAATATGAACACAAGAATATAGAGAAAACCCTTGAGGTAGGGTAACACCATATAATATTCCTTAAGGACGGAATGCACTCCTCAAGCAACACTTGCTTGTACAATCACAATATTCTTCACTATGTTTCACTACATTGCTTACACTTCTTTATATAGCTCTCCCTATCTCCTAGGAACCTTCTAGAGAGCCTTCTCACATTTATTACATCCAACTACCATAGTGGACCTTTATTAATATAGTGGACCTAGTCCACCTTACATTGAATGACCACATTCTCATATATTAAATGACTTCCACTAATAACACATAACTACATTCCATTGGGCACTTCCTTAGGTACCCCATATTACCTCCCTAGGTATACTACAAAGAGAAGCTAAAGGAGATGAAGCTATCTCTATATTTCCATCCCAAGGAGCAGAAATTATCTGGGGACTTATAGTAGCATAGGAGGTGTAACACAACCCAAACTCACTTCTGGGCATATGCCACTAAAAATATGACTTCTGTCAAATACTGAATTTCAAAATTTCTTTAAATATTTTCCCTTATTTCTCTTATACCATTTGTTAATTAATTCTAAGCTCTGATACCCTTTGATAACATACCTAGACCCCTATCCAAGCTTATGATACCAACAATAGAAATTCCATGCATAATTATAACAATTATAGAATAACCCTATTAAGCATATATAAACACACAATAATCATCTTGAAAGCACATATAAGAACACGTATCTTTCTATGAAAAACACCGACTAGTTTCATACCTTAGACGTTCCTTTGAACCATAGTCTCTGGTTTTCTAGTACTCTCAACAATAGGTCACCCATGAGCTAGCGCTATGACTCCACTAGGGAAAAGGCTACCTAATCCAACTATGGTCTGACAGATATCACAACAACAAATAGGCCAAGGTACCAACTCCAACAACAGTTCCAATCTATAGCCTCTCATTCCCCATCAACCTGCACAACGAAAGAAAGTGAACCCCCTTCTCTGGACCGTAGTACCTCGGGCTATCCCACTTACCTTCTAGATATCCAGAACAAGACGAATAATAATTCTCATAGTAATATGGCTCCAGGAACTCTTTCCAAACTTAGGAGTCTCTAGGAACCCTCTAGGCTTCACACTCAAGGAAACATATTCCCAACAATTCTCCTGCAAGGGCTTTAGCCTTACCCAAGGAAAAACAAGGAGAATTTTACACCCAAATCCACTTAGGATTAATAGGGTTCACATGGTAACAAGGTTATAACAACTCCTCCACTCACACCCCACAAGTCATGGTCATAATGATGGAATGAATGAGAACCCCCATTTTCCACTAAGTTCCCACTTTAAATATGCATGCCAACCTTTTGACAAGTGTCACTCAATTAACCACTTTCCCCACCACTTGGGAACTCATTCTCCCGCTTGAGAACTTGGGATAAAGCTATAACATATGGACTTAGGAATATATTATTCTATTTCTTTAGCTTAATACCCCTTGAACTAGCCCATTTTAATCAATTCATAGCCCCCTTTCCATCTCATGGAGTCTTAACCCCTCATACTCTCTCATATGACTTGGTATGCAGTAGTGATATATTTCATTAATATATTAGAGTTTGATTAAAATTTAAAATGCTAGGATAACTGACCTTTCAGTATATAGGCTCTCTAGCCTAATATCACATAGGTACTCCAACCAAAATACATAGGCACTTTGGCCCAAAACATATTGGCTCACTAGCCTATAAAACTTATGTACATTTACATCATGGGTTCAACTTGGGGTTGTTACAGGAGGTCAACATTACTAATGAAGTGGTTAGTGAGTTGAAGCTAACATCAAAGGCAACGTCGATCCAATTGTTGCCTTAAATATTTCAAGATAATCTTCTCTTCTTGGAGATGTGTCAGATATTGGTGCATGGAGGTCAATGAAATTGGGAGTTCCTTGAAACTCCATGACATTGGATGAAGCAATCATTTTTTTTTTGTGCTTGGTCCCTTTGGTGAACCCAGTGAATGCATTCCTAAGAGCTATTTGGAGAAACAACTACATCACTAGTAGAGATCACTAGTTTTGGCATTCATTATTTCTATTTGAATGATGTGTAAAGCTACAACCATGGAATGTTGATGATAATCACCTATATCCATATATGTGTAGGAATTGTCAATTATTTTGGACATAAGAAGGTATTGTGATTACACATGAAGGAAGTTATTCAATTGAACTTTTTGTAGAGATAGAGTGTTGGGTAAGCATCAGTAAACAATAAAGAGTTGTTTTATGTTGGAATAAATGGATCTTAGCATATAGAACATAGTGTTGGACACACAGACCACACTAAGATGGGGGGTGAATCAGTGTAGGGCCCTATTTAAAACTTCCCCTTCACAAAACTCCTTAGTTAGCAATCACCAATTACTCATCACTTATTGCTTTCATTTATAACCAGTTAAATGTGAACATACATCAACAATATATACCAACAACAAATATCATCAATAAGTCATCACCACAAGGAACACAAAGAACACAAAGAACACAAGATGTATATACAATTTTATTTTTATTACGGACTACCATCCTTGGGTTATCAACAACAACTGAATAGAGTTACAACTCCACAAGAGCACCAGCTCTATAATGCAAGATTCAACTTACACAACTCAACACCAAATGAGAAGATGAATCAATCCTCAACATATACCAATCTATCAACAGGTACACGGCATGTCAGTAGTGCAACACATGTATGTACGCATCCTACCAGTAGCACAGCTCGCGTATGTACGCGACTAGTCTGTACTACAGCCTGTGTATTCCTTCTGAGTAATTAGGGTTTTTTCTCTATGAAAAACTCAGTTCCTTTGCAGCCTTCAGTCACATATACTTATGTCTTTCATTGTCCAATCACAACACATCTATGCTCTCCCACAACTTACTCATGCTCCTCAATCATACATTATGAATGCTACTTAATCATGTATAAGAAACCAATATGCTACAGCAATCATATCAGTACTAAACCATAAGAGTGTTGTTCACTCTATCAATCAACCAAGATAGCCATATCACAATAGCCATACCAAGAATTCCTTAAGCATTCACCATACAATAAGAAAGAGTATCCATCAAGACAACTAAGTAACCATACCAGAGTTTCTATCGCAGATCTTAGCCCATAGAATGCATATCTGGAACTTGATTCATACTTCAAGAACCTAGCATTAGCTCAGACTCAAGTCTCCATGAATTCATCCAAATATACACACTTTGTCCCACTGTTGCTCGCGTACTCCTTCGGAAACTAGGGTTTCTGAACTTTCGAAACATTTGTCATCCTGATCTTAGAATTACGGAAATTTTGATGCATCCATGAGATCCTCCAATCAATCTCTCTCTTAGAATAGATCTTCAAGCTATGCTCAAGAGATAATTTTCACAAGAGACCCTTGCTTCTTATTTATACTCTCCAAGTAGCTTCCTTAGAAGCATATTGTCAAGCACTGTCTATTGTCTATTGATGTATTATTATCATATTTGTACTTGGAATTATTATATATGCATGCTATATTGTCTTGTTCTAGGAAGGTACATCAAGCACTTCATTAACCTCTTTTTTTAGACATAGACTTAGTGACTTTGGTAACCAGTGAGAGGGGGGAATATATCTTGACCATAACCCTAATTTTCCATCCCTTTAGGTTACCGAAGACGCCTC
This sequence comes from Picea engelmannii, assembly GCA_009831015.1. Taxonomy (NCBI): domain Eukaryota; kingdom Viridiplantae; phylum Streptophyta; class Pinopsida; order Pinales; family Pinaceae; genus Picea; species Picea engelmannii. The sequence goes on from ML806056.1 coordinate 21,405, forward strand.
CTATCTCTAAAAAGTGGGGATTTCCTATTAAGGTGACTGTGATAGGACATCATGTTTGTTACGACGTCAATCTCCCTTACTTTCCTTGGGTTTTGGGCAAGTACAAATTGTGCGATAACATGGCACATGATCAATGTTCAATGGTACAAATTTATGACTTGTTTTATAATAAATTTACAGTTTTATCTTTATTTAAAATTAGTTATGACCTCAAACTCCAAGATTCCACAAAGTTTTACTCTAAGACAATCTCTAAAACATGGTGAAAGGGATAATCTCTAAGGATTGAAGCCAACAATTCATTGCACCAACTCCAATATTGGACAATTTTTTACTCCAATACCATCTCTAAAATATGGTGAAAGGTAGGATCTCTAAGGATTGAAGGTGGAAAATTCATTGTACCTAGAATAGTTAAGTGCATTTATAATGCAAGTAAAGTGCTAATAAATTTGAAATAATTATAAAATTTTATAATAAAATAAACAAGCATAAGCTCATTTTAACACTTGATCTTTTAAGCACCTATAGAATTATATGTCTATTTATTTTAATCCCTTGATCCCTCTCTATGATTATTAGATATGAGGTTAAGATGAATATATATTAATAATTAACTAATGGTGTGCTACTTTTGATGTGAAATTGATCTCCCGTCTCCAAAGTCTCTTTATAACCTTTTTCATTTGTTCCTAATCAATTGGATGAGTCACAATAATCATATTCTATAGTTCAAAGGAGAGTTTAATCTCATATAATGTTCAACTTTTCCCCTAACAATGTTTTGTTGCACAACAATTATGAGATTCTGCAATATGGGATCTATGCATGCTTTGATGACCAAATGCAAGTTGAATCCAACATCAACTTTGATAAAGACACCTAATAACCTAGAAAAATGGATGATTAAGAAGATCTAGGGTTCTAGAAGGTTATAAGGATGCATCTAAATTTAAATGTGGATATGTGATTGTTAGTACAAGTGAATTTGGTTATGTAAAATTATTAGTGAAATTGTAATTTTCCATTATTTAAATGCATTTTTAATGCATGAATAAATTCAACACCTTAAAAAAAAACCATATTATAATAGATTTTTTCAATCTACACAACTAATACCTATAATTCCAATTCTAACAATTCTTTTAAATTTTTAATTAAATTTTAAACAAAATCAATAAAAAAAATATAAAATAAATAAATAATCTAAACTTCTACTTTTTTACTTTTTACAATTTTTTTTAACAAGCCTAACAATAAAATGCAAAAAAATCCAAAACTTAAACCTTTAGAATATATCATTAAAAGACCTTATCAAATCATGTGAAACCATAGATATTATGAACCTCTGATCGTGTCCATGTCAAATCATATGAACTATATTGATTTACCTATCTAGATAGGTAACAAAATCTAAAACAAAATTACTTATTAAAATGTTAAAAAAACATTAAATAACTCATTTTTTTATATCATTTAATTTAATTTATAAAAATAAATAAATTTATAAAATCTACTCATTCTTTACAAGATTCAACTATCCTCTCATCACACAATATTAATAAAACAAAATCACTTTCCACAAGGTTGAAATTAGATTGACAAAAATTAATTGAACTACCTTCTCATCACACAATATTAATAAAGCAAAATTGAAATGAAATTACAAAAATTATTTAAAACTAAACACAAAAATTACAAAATTATACATAGTATTAAATATGAACAAAATTCTCTCATATATACAATATTAATTATTTTTTTAATTTTAATTTTTTTTTATAAAATTTCTTACTAATATTAAATTATAAATATATTTAAACTTTAAATACAATTATTAATATTTTGAATTTATTTTTAATTTAAAATATTAAAATAAATTTCTATAAATTATAATTACATTTTACTTACTAAGTTTTATAAATATATTTCCCATTATAATGATGGTGGCGGTCATTAAAATCTAGGTTGTGACTGTCACATAAAGCTAAATAATTTATAAAGAAATAACTAAAGGCTAAATAATTTATAAAGGAATAACTTCATAAATTCAGATTTTCCTTGAAAAGAATTATAGCATAACCTAAACCTCCATGAATGTGTTGCAGTTGTATCCAACTGATGGTGCCGGACATGATCTCCACGCCCAGGAAAATAAATGCTCCAGCTTTTGTTTGTTGTAGGAACTTCTGTTTTTTTTTTTATTAATGTAGGTAATGTTGTATACATAGTTAATGCTTTTTCAATATTATTATATTTATTTTTTTATTCAAAATATTATTATATTTTTTTTCTTTCACGCCAAGTATTTTATATATATATATAATAATCTATTTTTAAGGTCACTGTAAAGCTACACCAAATTGGTGTATGAGATCCTCTTGTTCATGAGACAAGGGACATTACATTTGAATGGATAATAATTAACAAAGTTTATATGGTAGAGAATGTATTGGACCGATACGACTAGAGGGATATCCTCTCCACCAACATAGAGGCCGCGGTGAATCCCAACTAGGTGTCGATGCTGCTTAGATGGAGCACAACTTACAAAGTGTTTAGAGAAATTTGGACCACCTTATGCATCATATTCTGATGGTGTAGATTGAGGACTTGCAAGAGAAGATGCAACAACACGTAGTCGATGTACCTAGGGCCTGGGTACAACTATTTAGTCATCTAGCCAACACAGTTGTATGGTATAGATAGACAGATGTAGGGGCAGGGCCCTCGGCATAGATATTCTATGCCTCATTTTGTATCAATCTATAGATGGACATTTAGGGATAGGAGCTCAAATTTTGTAACTTAAAACCCATATATTTTGTATTATTGGACTTGAAAATAATATATATATACATATCTTTTTTTTCCTTGGTATTAAATTGTTATATACAATTATGTATGCATTTATTTTATATATGTGACAAATGCAAAACTAGTACATAATTAGTGCATGCATCAGATACATAATTTGCACTTCTAAAAACATGAATATAAGTAATGTAATTCCTTTTTAATGAAGGAATCACATTCAATGGGTATGACTGCTTCTACCCCATGAACAAGATGGAAAGTTGAGAAAACGGTAGCACTCTTAACCGAGGTTCGGTAGGCCCATTATGTTGGATAAAGCATCAAATGCCAATTAGCTATGCTCTTATTAACAATGCGTTGAAGTATGGTCTTGAGAGACCTGTTTACGACCTCTACTTGACCATTCACTTGTGGAAAATAAGGAGATGAATACTCCTGCTTAAATCCCAATTCATATGCTCCATCAAGCATCATTCAATTATGAACGTGCTTCCATGGTCAATGACAATCTCTGTCGAAACTCCAAACCTATTGAAAATAAATAAGGCTGCAGTCTCACCATCGTTCATGAAAGTAGGCATGGCCTCTACCCACTTCCTAAAGTAGTTAATGAACACGATGATGTAATGATTCCCCCGAGTTGATAGAGGGTGGCATGTAGTGAAATCAATTCCCCACTTGGTAAACAGACCGACGGTGATGACGGGAAAAAGTGGAGAAGGATGCACATGCACTTTTCAAGAAAATTTATGGCAAGGACAACACCTATTGATCGCCTTAATGAAATCTTTAAATATTGTTAGCCAAAATTACCTAGAACATAAGATTTTTTGAGTTGTTTCCAACCCAGATAGATGAATTCCACATGCTCCACTATGGTAATCGTTCAACATGGACTCTGTTTCTTTATGATTCAAGCAACGATGAAGAAATGAATCGAACCCACGAAGATACAAAGTGTCACCAATGATGAGGTAATTCTTCACTTGGTGTCGAATCCGTCGTTGATCATCTCGTGAATAATGTCGAGAAAACTTGTGAGTCTAGAGATATATAATAATATATTTGTACCGAGGATCACTGGAAGAAGTAAGGAACAAAATTTCATCAGGAAATGAATCCATATTTATAGGCTCATCATTCTCCCTGGGAAATTTCGACATCAGCTCGGTAAAAACCAGAGACTCCTTAGACTTGGCAAAAAAAAAATCCAAGTCAAATTCTTGCATAATAAAAATCCATTTATTGTATTTTCCCTCAATTATATGTCACGTGAGAACGTATTGAAATGGATTAACATTGGAAATGGTTTTCCAAAGAAAAATGTAATGTCGTAATCTCTAGACAGCATGAACAACTACCAAGGATAACTTCTCGACATGCAAATAATTGAGTTCTGACCCAATCAAACCATAAATGAGATAATAATTGATGTTCTCTTGCAAGCTATCATCCTCCTTAACTAAAACCATAGCAACTATGGATTATGTTGTCGTGATATACAATAAGAAATCCTTGCTATAGTATGGAGGACTAAGTAGAGGGGCAGGCATCAATTCCTTATTGAGTGCATTGAAATATCATTGTGCAAACTCGTCCCATATGAAGAGAAACCCTTTCGTAAATAAGCACATGAAACATTTGGTGATCTCAACATAGTTTGCAATAAAACATCAAAGGAAATGTTCCTTTCCTTGTAGACTCTACAATTGATGAATATTTTGTGGGGGTGGCAACTAAACTATTACCTCCACCTTTAACGGATAAACCATGATCCCTTTGTTGGATACTATGAAACCCAACAGATGTCACAATATGAAATATAAGATGCATTTGTTTAGGTTTAACTGAATGTGATAATAACGACATCTTTTGAAAATGATCCCAAGTTGCGTTAGATGATATACCCTCTTTTGAGAGAGAGAAGCGAGGTCATCTAGATAAGCCTCAAAAATATATTTAAAATCATGGATAGTGAACAACATGTCCCATTGAAACATAGATCCATAATTTTTAAGGCCAAAAGGCATCTTTCGATGCGTGAAATTCCACCAAGGACATATAAAAGTTATCTTGTGTTGATCCTCAAGTTGGATCTGAATCTGATTGTAGCCAGAAAATCCATCCATGAAGGAAAATATTTCACTTCCTTCACACACATCGATAATATGATCAATGAAGTATCTGGGGAAGTTGTCATTCGAGCAAGCCTTGTTCAGATCTCGGAAATCCATACAAACACATATAGTTCCTTTCTTTTCTTCGACAGGAATGGGATTTGACACCCATTTTGTGAGAGGAATTGGGTAAATAAAACCTTCCTTGAGAATTTTTTCAACCTCATCATTTATGGTTGTCTCCTTCCTGGGATTAACTGGTTGAAACTTCTATCGAACATGCTAGGAATTTTCCTAGGTGTGAATATCATGTTCAATAAATCAAGGGTATATTCCTAGCATATCTTCATAGGACTAGGAGAAAAAGTCACATAACTCTTTAAACAAAGAGGTATATGTGCAGATCTCTTCGAGAGAACAATTTGTGCCTATAAAAAATTTTCCACGATGCCATGGGTTTTCTAAATGTTGATTGGAAAGTTTTTTTATATGATAGTCATGTTCCCTTTGGCATAGATATCATGCCTTGCCAAGGGGTTCATGGATTGATCAACCCGTCTACTCACAACTAAACAAAATTCTCCACTTTCAGCATGACTAATTTGAGGGAGGAAGTATGATCGATGATGCATATCCCCCCATGTTCGTTTTGGCCCTGTCATCACCTCTATAATAGCTTCATTATAAGGAAAGACAATATCAAGAGTATCGATGGAATTCGAATAATTTTGACCCCAAATAATCTCTAGAAATTGATCGCCTTCTTCCATCCAAGAAAAAACTGGATCAGGGTATGTAGTAGATTTCTATATTGCTCGATAAGAGATCTCTATTGCAGACAACAACATGGCCATACTGGCATGCACCTGACCTTCTACCTATTAACTCAGTGAAGGAAGCACCCACAGATCTTCCAAATACGAGGTTATAAATGAACCAACTTGTGTAACATGGAATGAGGAACTCAAATTTTGGTGGCTAACCGAGGTAGCATGAATATAAGAAACTGGTATTGCATAATTAAATTTTCCCGTGAGTGAAGGATACATTCCAACACCAATGCTCTTAGTTTTTGTTTGATATTTTTCAATCAACAAGACCGTAGATCACATATTTTCCATAGAGTCAGAGCGGTTAAATGACATCTGGTCGATCTTTACAATTCTCCCAGCATGGGGAAATCACAAAACTCAAACAAATGTGGAGACAACAGTCGTCATCACATAATTCCAACTCCTTCCTAACAAAATATTATGGTCGAGAGGATCATTGATTACTTCAAATTCTACAGAAATGGACTTTCCTCCTAAGTGGACTGGAAAAGAGGAAATGAGCTCATGCGATTTGAATGATCTTTCATCGAACATGGTCAAAAGAGTAGGAGAAGGGGTAAGTTCCATAGAGCTAATGTATTTCCAATGGGACAAAGACATGACGCATGCCGAATCACCTTCATCAATGATGGTCCTTTGAGTAACGTGTTTTGCGTACATGATATTAATCTGGAAGGCTACATGATAAGGAAGGTGAGGCTTCGCTTTAGTAGCATCAAAATTCATAACGAGCTGAATGGAAGAGTCAATATATCCAATCACAAACAACAATGTGGCTCGTTGTGTGAGGCAACTTTGGAACACCTCTGAGGAATACATTTCACAAGGTGTCTAAGCCAAATCCTAAAAAATAAAGTAGTTGGGAATGGCTTGAGTGTTATGGTTTTGTGATGCCTGCTAATGCACACCTTTCGGTATGTGTGGAACTATTTCCTTCATAGGATTCTTTATATGGAGAGAATTCTGAGGATCCAAAGTTTATTTTCCTTTAGGCGTCGACTCGGGATTACTATAATCATGAGACCTAGTCGACAAATCCACTTAATATTCTTTTGTGTGGTTGACAAAATTGATGAACGAGTAAGATCCATCCAAAAAAAATTCACTTCAAGTGACCCCTTATGGATTAGAAGTAGAAGAGTCTACCTACATATTCTTCCCTTGCGGGAACATATTTTTCAATACAACAGGATGTTTTTCAATCAAGTGGTGGGCCTCTTCCATTTGTGAGCATTGATGGGTAAGGTGATCAGCCCCACAAAGCTTGCATGGGAATATCACCTTCCCCTTATCATTCTTTTCCCCTCCATCTTTTTCGTTATATTTGGTGTTTTTATTACCTCCACCTCCTTTCTTATACTTTCCCTTTTTACCTTTTCCTTCAAGTTGTTGGGTACCCTTTGGGACCATCTATTGTAAATCATGCACATTCGATGACTAGATGATGGAGATGGTCAAAGAAGTAGCTTGACCGATTACTGATGGATGAATAATCATCTGTTGCATCTCGTTTACGACTATATCTGCGGTAGTGCTTTTAACAAACTGAACGATGCCATCAACATGAAGTCCAGATTTCATTTTTGAGGGAACGAAATCGGGTCGTGGTGCCTCTGGTATAATTTCGTAAAGGATCCAAGACTGCAAATAGATAAAATCTAATTGTTGGGCCCTGAATATCACTTCTTCCTCATAAAATAATATTGATGTGGTTCCATTATCCAAGTGGATATCGGTGGCCACCAGCCTTTTCCAAATAGCTCAAAACAGTTTTCTGGGAATTTTGGTAATTTACTATTTTTAGCAGTTTTTAACTTCTGGGGCCATTTTGAGGCCCTAAATGATGTTTTTTTAGTAAAACATGTTTGAAATATGGAAGTTCATTTTTTATTGTGCCTGAATAAATCTCCTCGACGATACCTTTCCAACGGGCTATCATGCGCCTAAAACGGAGTTCGTATGCAAAAGTTATGACCCCGGGAAGTTGATGTACTAACTTACCCAAACGGGGCCCACATGAATTTTGGCACTTCATCTCCTAGGGTTAGGTTTTTGGATGTACAGGGATTTTTGCATTCCTGTTTATTGTGAAAGGGCGTTCAGAGATGCATTTTAATCATCTTCTTGTGAATCCGAGTAGCCATCACATCTCTTCTCATAGATAAGCTGCCACCATTCTAGCGAGTCTTTCACTATGTATTTTTACAGTCTCTGTACATTTATTTCATTAATAGAAATCATGTATTATTGTATCTCTGGGTTTATGGTTTCATCTCTGATACATTTATGTTATATTATTGGATATCCGCGATATCTCTGTGCATTTCTTTATTATATCTCCGCTCTCATTTCGTGCCGAAAATAATCTGGACCAGTCCATCTTTAGATATCATCAACAATAAAGACTTGAAAAATCATTCCAACAAGAATTTAGGAGGAATTTTATCTTTAATCAACCTATTTCATCTTTGCCACTCTTGGATATGATCTGATATATGAGTGGCCTTGTCCTTTTTTATCTTAGAAAGGAGATCGGTGTTGGAATCATACCAGAAAGGAAGTTGAAATTGGTTGAGAAAAACTAAATCCAAATCGTGAAACATGTGAAATTCTCCACCTTCAAGTTCGATGTAACACCCTAGGTTTTGAGCCCCATATTAAATAATGTATTTTGTTAATTTTCAGGACACTAGAGGGCCCAAACAATTAAAAGAGTCCAGTGTGCCTAAGAGGGCCCAAACAATTAAAAGTTATATTGTGTTGATCCTCGAGCTGGATCTGAATCTGATTGTAGCCAGAAAATCCATCCATGAAGGAAAATATTTTTCTTCCTTCACACTCATCGATAATATGATCAATGAAATATGTGGGGAAGTTGTATTTCGAACAAGCCTTGTTCATATCTCAGAAATCGATACAAACACATATAGTTCCTTGGTTTTCTTCGACAAGAATGGGATTTGACACCCATTTTGTGAGAGGAACTGGGTAAATAAAACCTTCCTTGAGAAGTTTTTCAACCTCATGCTTTATGGTTGTCTCCTTCCTAGGATTAAATGGTCATAACTTCTATCGAACATGCTAGGAATTTTCGTAGGTGTGAATATCATGTTCAATAATTTGAGGGTATATTCCTAGCATATATTCATAGGACTAGGAGAAAATGTCACGTAACTCTTTAAACAAAGAGGTATACATGCATATCTCTTCGAGAGAACAATTTGTTCCTATAAAGCATTTTCCATGATGCCGTGGGTTTTATAAATGTTGATTGGAAGGGTTTTTTATATGATATTCATGTTCCCTTCGACATAGCTATCATGCCTTGTCAAGGGGTTTATCAATTGATCAACACTTCTACTCACAGCTGAACAAAATTATCCACTTTCAGCATGATTGATTTGACGGAGAAAGTATGATCGATGATGCATATCCTCCCATGGTCGTTTTGTCCCTACCATCACCTCTATAATAGCTTCATTATAATGAAAGATAGTATCAAGAGTATCGATGGAATTCAAATATTTTTCACCCCAAATAATCTCTAGAAGTTAATCGTCTTCTTCCATCCATGAAGAAGTCAGATCAGGGTATGTAGTAGCTTGCTATATTGCTCGATATGATATCTCTACTATATACAACAACATGGCGATCCTGGCATGCACCTAACCTTCTACCTATTAACTCAATGAGGGTAGCACCCACGTATCTTCCAAATACAAGGTTCTAAATGAACCAACTTGTGTAACATGGACCGAGGAACTCAAATTTTGGTAGCTGACCGAGGTAGCACGGATATAAGAAACTAGAGTTGCATAATTAAATGTTCCCATGAGCGAAGGATACATTCCAACACCAATTCTCTTAGTTTCTGTTTGATATTTTTCAATCAACAAGACCGTAGATCACATATTTTCCATGGAGTCAGAGCAGTTAAATGACATCTGGTCGATCTTTACAATTCTCCCATCATGGGGAAATCACAAAACTCAAACAAATGTGGAGACAAAAGTCGTCATCACATAAATCCAAATCCTTCCTAACAAAATATTATAGTCGAGAGGATCATTGACTACAAATTTTACAGAAACAAAATTTTCTCCTAACTGGACTAGAAAAGAGGAAATGAGCCCATGCGATCTGAATGATCTTTCATAGAACATGGTCAAAAGAGTAGGAGAAGGGGTAAGTTCCAAAAATCCAATGGATTTACAACAGGACAAAGACATGACACATTTCCAAGCACCTTCTCCAACGATGGTCCTTTGAATAACGTGTTTTGCATACATGATATTAATCTCGAAGGATACATAATAAGGAAGGTGAGGCTTCACTTCAATGGCATCAAAATTCATAATGACTTGGATTGAATAATCAATATCTCCAATCGCGAACAACAATGTGGCTCATTGTGTGGAGTAACTTTGGAGCACCTCTAAGGAAGACATTACAAAAGGCGTCTAAGTCAAATCCTAAAAAATAAAGTAGTTGGGAATGGCTTGAGTGTTATGGTTTTGTGATGCCTGCTAATGCACACCTTTCGATATGCATGGAACTATTTCCTTCCTAGGATTCTCTATATGGAGAGAATTCTGAGGATCCAAAGTTTCTTTTCCTTTAGGTGTTGACTCAAGATTAATATAATCATGAGACCTAGTTGACAAATCCACTTAATATGATTTTGTATGGTTGACCAAATTGATGAATGAGTATGATCCATTTAAAAAAGTTTAACTTAAAGTGACCCTTATGGATTAGAAGTGGAAGAGCCTACTTGCATATTCTTCCCTTGTGGGAACATATTTTTCAATACAACAGGATGTTTCTACTACTTTTGCGTTATCAAGTGGTGGGCCTCTTCCATTTGTGGGCATTGATGGGTAAGGTGATCTCCCCCACAAAGCTTGCATGGGAATTTTACCTTCCTCTTCTCATTCTTTTCCCCTCCAATGTTTTCGTCGTATTTGGTGTTTTTATTACCTCCACCTCCTTTCTTATCCTTTCCCTTTTTACCTTTTCCTTCAAGTTGTTGGGTTATGTTCGGGGCCATCTATTGTAAAACATGCACATCTGATGACTAGACGATGGAGATGGTCAAAGAAGTAGCTTGACTGGTCACTAATGGATGAATAATAATTTGTTTCATCTCGTTTATGACTATATCTGCGATATTTCTTTTAACAAACCGAATGACGCCATTGGCACGAGGTCTAGATTTCATTTTTTAGGGAACGAAATTGGGTTGTGGTGCATCTGGTATAATTTCGTAAAGGATCCTAGACTACAAATAGATAAAATATAATTGTTGGGCCCTTAATATCACTTCTTCCTCACAAAAGACTCTTGATTTGGGTCTATCTTTAGAGATCATTAACAATAAAGACTTGAGGAATCATTCCAACAAGAATTTATGAGGAACTTTATCTTTAATCAACCTATTTCATCTTCACCACTCCTGGATATGATATGAGATATGAGTGGCCTTTTTCTTTTTTATCTTAGAAAGGATATTGGTGTCAGAATCATACCGGAAAGGAATCTGAAAGTGGTTGAGAAAAACTAAATCCAAATTGTGAAACATGTGAAATTCTCCACCTACAAGTTCGATGTACTGATTCATTGTGAATATCGTAAGAGTTCGGTGGAAAAGGAAGAGACATATTGAATCATCATTTAAGGAATTTGACAAACACCACAGATGAAATGTCATTATGTGCTCATTAGTATCTTCACCAGGATTTCCTTCGAACTTAGGAATGTTTGATTTCAACTTGGTGGGAATCGGTGGCCAGCTCCGATCATGAAAAACCTGATCATTCATGTGTTTTTATAGGTCTAGCAAGTTTAACGTCGCCAAAAAAGGTAACCTCAATTGTGACCCATAATTCCAACTAAGAATGTTGGAAGTTTAGGGTTGAGAACCATTTGGAGAAGAATATCCTGGGTTGGTTTTGGCAACAGGTTTCCAGGAAGAGATTGCAGATGGGCCAAAGATTTACGTGAAACCTTGTTGGCCCTGGTTAAATGGAGGAAAACCTCCACCCATATGATCCTTGAGAGGAAAAGTGGGGTTTCCCACTGCTCACACTACTTTCTAAGGAAAAAATCCTTGCATGGGGATATTATGACTAAGAAAGAGGTTTCCCCCTGAGGACATCCTTTTCAAAGAGAATGACTCTTGCGTGGGATTCCATTAGCCATGAAAGGGGTTTCCCTTTGTCGAGATTGTAGATGAGGTAAAAGGATTACTTCCAAAACCACCATATAATGTGAATGGGGTTGAACTAGATGCCATGCCAATGGATTGAAATCCGCCACCTATAGGATCTCCCCACCCTATGAGGGGATTAGGGATGGAAGATGGGAAAACACTAATCCCAAGAAAGGGGAACAAAGGAGGAATATGACCTCCACCCCAAGGAAAATCTTGGAAGAGAATCAAAGAATTTCGTATAAAAATGTTGGTAGCTTGGGAAATTGAGTAAGAACTAGTAAATATGTTTTTCATACTCATTAATGTCATACCAACTAAAAAATCGTTATATACCAAAGGTAGCGACGAGATCACACCCGAAGGTTGAGTGGACATGACTACCAATGAAAAAGAGTTGTTAAGTGACGCAACTATTATGGATTGAATCATGTTAGTCGATTGGTTGGAGATGCCAGGAGGAAATATTTCTCTGGTTACAATTTTCGACATGGGGGTTGCAAGGGCCCCTGACCCAGAGACCTATGAATTTCCTTCCATTATAGCGCACCGAAGAGGGTAGCTGTCACTGAACTCGAACTTGGGAGGTGAAATTCGTAAAACAATCGGACTGTCAGATCTATTTAACGAAGGATTGAATGGATGAAAAAATCATTTGACTTCGATATCCAATTTAATACCTCAAGGCCGAGCCCCAGCTGAATTGTAAACATGTTTTATAGGATGGTGAGGTAAGTAATTATAAGATAAGAGGCTTATGTGATGATTAGGCCGGAGAGCCTAGATGCTTAAGTCTAGTGAGCCTATTTTTGTATATGTAAACACTCATATCATTAATATTAATATATCGTTGTGTGTAGACTGACCATGATAAAAGAGTATGGGGGACTACGCTCCACTGGGAAAGGAAATGGAGGGGGATAGGAGACTAGGAAAAAGGGATAATCTTGAGGGATTAACTCAAAGATAATATTATATTATTATTCTTAAAATACTATGGTGAGGATAATTATTTCATCCTAAGTCTTATGGGAAGTGGAATGATCTACAAGTGGAGAGAAACGAGCTCTAGGAGAGCCATGTGTCAATCATAGCACATGCAAATACATGTGGGGAAAATAGTCCGTTTTCCCATTTTTTTCCATTCACGCATGCACTCAACCATTATTTTTTCCTCCATCGTCAACCTCTACATCGTAAACGCACCTATGGAACCTGCATGCACTCTGTGCTACCCCATACATTCCTGTTGAGAACAAAACATATGTATTTTTCTCGAGCTCATATTGTGCCTTAATCATTTTGTTGTTGCTACCAACAGAGTTCCCTTTCTGAGCATGGTTGTTTCCCTTACCCATTTTCTGTTGTTGTTTTTACTTGAGCCTGTAACTGGTTGAATTAGGAGTTGGACTGAAGAAGCAGGTTGTCAGTCCTGTGGGATTGAAGAGGAGGGTTGTTAGGACCATGGATTGAAGAAGTAGGTTGTCAGGCATATAATAAAATCTCTCAAGGTGAGAGAGGTTGTTGGGAATGGATTTCCTAGAGGGAGCTCAACTGCAACTATAGTGCTCGGAGAATTATTGTCTGACATGTTGTTGAATCCCTGGAAGGGGAGTGGGGTAACCGAAGGACTATTGAGCAATGGAGGGGCACACTTCCTGGGGTGGTACAGGCATGTGGGGAATGCGAGGTTGTAGGATGTTAGTGTGAGTTGGATCCTGGGACATAATCCTTCCAGTTGACTATGTAACATCCTGTTGTCTCAGCCTAGCCTACGAATCCCTTTACCTGGGTGGAGTTTAGTCCTAGCTCATCGGTGACCCACTGCTGAGAGTGATGAGCAGTGTGGTCTAAGTCTAGGAGGTTCATGGAAGGTCTGCACACAGTTGATGGTATTCTATAAAAAGATAAGTATCAATTATGTGTTCAATTGCATGTTGTGTATTTGTACTTGTCTTATATTTATGAGTATTTCCTGTATATGTTGTATGTATAGGCTTATTGTTATTTCCGCATTAATTTGTGTATTAGGAGAATGTGTTGGTTGTGTAATTTTTATATGTATGATGTTCTGCAAGAGTTTCAGTGTGGCATATCCCATCAAGTTTATGGTTGGGTATGCTAAAAATTGGTATCAGAGCATAGTAAAAGTTGTTTTTATGGAGTAGCATGGCTTGGCCTAGGTTGGTGGGGATGTTACAAATTGGTATCAAAGCTCTGGTTTTCAACACTGAGGCTGGATGGGCCATATAAGTGGAAATTGAAGAAATTTTTTTAGAAGGATTTGTTGTCGAAATGGACAAAATTCGTGTTTAAGAGCATCTATGAGTGCCAATAGGGCACTGAGAGAGATCCTTAGTTGTGTTTGAAATCTTGAGAAGTTTAGCGGTTCGAGAAATCCAACAGAGGAAAGAAATCACTGTAATAGTGGTTTTTGGGCCACAAAGTTTAGATTTGGGACGTCGGATTTGTTCAGGAGAAGGTAGATCCTTCACAACCGTCAGATCTGGGAAAGCAGTGTGGCGGTTAACCTTCAAGTTCTTTGGACTTTGTTGCTTCGGAAAATTTTAATATTTTGACAAAATGGGGAAAAACCCTCGAAGCTCCAAAGTCCTGGAGTAGATATACACCATATATCATTTGGGAGAAGGAATACCATTGGATTCCCCAATTGGTTCGGCAGTTCGACTTTCAGATAAATCTGTTTTTGGTTTGCATGGAGTGGAGTTTTCTCTGAAGTTCCAAAGTCTGGAACTAATCTGGACCATCCATTAATCGGAGACATGTGTCCACAGATTAACCAATGTGTCCACGAAGTCCCGAAGCTCTGGGGAACACCTGTTCGGAAGTTCGGCGTTTAGGTGTTTCGATGTTCTCTGGTGTGGGATTCTCCAAATTCCTGAAGCACCAGATTGACACGACATGATGATGTCATGTGGAGTGACGTGGACCTGATCGAGAATTTGGAAGCTCAGCGATCGGGAGTTTAAGAGTGTGTAGATGATAATTTTTTCAAAGCCCCTAAGTTCTGAAGCTCTAGGGGACAACTGTTTGGAAGTTCGGCATTTGAGAGTCATCAAGTATGTGGGTGTGAAATCTTTCGAAGCTCGAAGTTCCGAAGTCACGAAGAACCAGAGTGACTTGGCCTGCTGATATCACCTAGGGTGACATGGACCCCTATTTATTCTTGCATGTGTCATCATGTTTCATTCCTTTCAAAGACCGTTCATTCCAGATAGAACTTGACATGTGTCACCCGTCAGATTGAGCCACATGTCGTCTCTACATTTCTACCACGTAGAAAACCTCCTTGGTGTGTGGTTACTGTTGATAATCTGGGTGTCACCAGTTCAACATTCAGAGGAGACGTGGTATGATGAAGGTAAAACATCTGAATCCCAAAACAACAGAGTTCTAGAGTAATGAAAGGCTAAAGTGTCATCCCAAAAAATTGAAAATTCAGTGTTTGAGGAAATGTGTGCATGATTGTTGTAAGAACCTCTAAAGCACGAAGATTCGAAGATATTCTTCAGGAAGTCTCCAGTTTGGAATTCGAAGGGAATGATGTGTGTAGTAATCAAAACTTTCGAAGTTTCAAATTCCCAAATCTCCGAATTAGCGAAGCCCCGAATCTCTGAAGATGTATTGTTCATGGATTCTCTAGTTCGACGTTCGAGAGAGATAAGGCATGAAGTAGAAAGAGTCTTTGAAACCTGAATATCCAGAGCCTCAATGTCCTGAAGCTACGAATGAGCGCTTGGGCATAAACCTTACTCATATGAGACTTCAGTTGAGATAAAAGAGGGCTAGTGTCGAATTGTTGTTTTCAAAGACAAATTGTTTAGATATCCATAACTTCCTACTCAAAACTCATAATTGAGCAAGGGAGAAGTCATTGGAAATATATTGGATAATAGAACATAATTGTTCACCCAAGAAATTGATTTGAACAATCATTTTTTCAGAAAAACCATAAGAAAGGAATCTGATATATTATTGAACTAGAACGGTTCATATTTACATGAAATTGTTGAGCCAGTTAGCTTGACAAAGTTTTGTTGGATGCACATTTTGTAGAGTTAACAACAACTAGAGTAGAACAGGATCAACATAGTGCAAAGGATGGAAGATGCATAGGATTCTTACAGTGAAGAAGATTATATCATAGGAATGGATATCCATTTGGGTATTGAAGGAACAAACTCCAATGGACATGGAGAAGGAAAGGATGAAGACATGGATATGGTAGAGACCATTAGAAATTTGCAGAAAGATGTCCAAAGTCACAAGGTTTATGATGAAAGGCTTATGAAAGCCAAGGAGAAGTAGGAAGAGTTCAACATGAATTTAAGGCAGAGCCTAGACAAAATTGAAAAGAAATTGGATAAATAGAATGGCTCAAGAAAATCAGGAAGCCATAGGTCTCTTGAAGAGAAAGGAATATCACATAGTGTTAGTAGACATCGCCATCACTCCAAAAGGCATTCCAATAGGAGATCTCACAACAACTCAAGTCCATCCCCTATCAGGAAGCATTAGAAGATGTTTGGGGTGGATAAACTGCGAGGAGAAATGAACAAGATCAAACCTCACACATTTGATGGTGAGCACAATAAGGATGAAGATGTCAAGACATGGTTGTTAGGCATGAGGAAGTACTTCCAATTGCATAATTATTCTTCACATGCATAAGGAAGAATTGATATCTATCAGCTTAAGGGAAAGGCATCCATGTGGTGGGATCAACTTGTGCAGGTGCAACACATTAAAGAGAAAAATGTTACTTGGAAGGAATTCAAGAAGTATTTTGAAAATAAATACTTGACTAAGAGATATTATAACAATAAAATTAAGGAGTTCTTTGAACTCAAACTTAGAAGTATGTCCATTGACGAATATGAAAGAAGGTTTTTGGAATTGTTGAAGTATGTCTCCTTCATCAAGGATGAGACAGTTAAGCTTCAAAGGTATCTGAGTGAGCTTCCATATTTCATCAGTGACAAGATTCAATATGATGATCCCAAGACATTGGAAGAAACCATAAGGCGAGCTAAATGCCTATATGATCAACATAAAGGAAAGCCAACTTTCCAAAAAGATTGGGAAGACAAGAATAAATTCAATATGGAACAGAGGAAGAAGGGGATTAAGCCACCATTGTTCAGAAGCATTCCTCAAGGACAACCAACTTCTAGAGAGCCCAGAGTGATTGAGACAAGTGGGAAAAGGCCAAGGCAACCACCTATTCAATGTTGGGGTTGTAACGAAGATCATATGTTTAGATATTTTCCTCACAGAAGTGACAAAGTGAGAGTTGTTCACAATGTAAAACAATATGAAAGAGTGGAGGACATGGGAAAAAATGTATCAAGGATCTATGCAGCCCTAGACAACAAGAAATTTGAGTTTCAATCACACATGATTAAAGTGGAAGGTATGATCAACAACCAACCCATTGCAATTTTAATTGATTAAGGAGCTAGTCATAGTTATATAGATCCTAATATGGTGGAAAGATTGCAATTTCCATGAAGCAAGCATGGAAAATTTTGGTTGGTGGCACTAGCTACCAGAGGCAAAAGAAAATTTAATCATATGGTTAAGTCATGTCCTATGGACATGAATGGACTGCGCATAGGGGCGGATTTAAACATATTGTTGTGATTGTCATTGATGACAAGATCAGAGTATGCAACGATGGAAAAACAGGGACAACGAAATCCCAAGAGGAGAAGCGACAATGATCTTTGGATCCCATTGAGAATTCCCAATGAACGTCAGATCTAAGCCCGAGGTCTGTTCAGTGTTGGATCCAGGAGAACTTGCACATTCTTTAAAGAGCAAGGTGAAGTGGGGTTACGAAATCCCAAAGGCAGGAGGACAGTTTCGGATATCGGGAGTTGGAAGAGTCAAGACTCTTCGTCATCAGGAGTCCCGGAATGGCAAAATGAGAAACGCCAAAATGTCGTTGATCCAACTCCATTTCAGAGTTTCAGATACCGAGACTTGAAGTTGTCAAGAAATCTCACATCAAGAATGTTGAAATCACGATATGCGAAATCACGAAGAGATCTGGACCATCGAATCATCAAGAGTGTGGACCATTGATCCGACTCCATTTCGGAGGTTCAGATACTAGGAGTTGGAAGAGTCAAGAGTTGAGACTCTTCATCAAAGGAGTCCCAAAATTCCAAAATGCGAAATGCCAAAATGCAAAATGTGAAAACAACTTTTTGGTGTAAGCCTTGGTCACCGTCGTTGGTCACATCATCGAAGAGCAGTAGATAAGAGCTTGAAGAGACAAGATCCATTTCAAAGTTTGGGACATGGAGAATCGAGACTCTTCACCACAAGAATGCCGAAATTCTGAAATGTCGAAATGCGAAATAAATGCAAGATCCTATGGATCCAATCCAACGGTGCAGGTGAATTTAAGTATGATCGGAGGGATATTGTTGCACTTCAGAGTGTAACTGCTAGAAACGACTGATGGCTTCTGCTAGAGGAATGAAACATGCCTTAATGTGATCGCCAGACAAGATGAAGAGGCTCAAGGCATCTTCCAGTGGAAGCAAGACTATTCTTAGAGGTGATTGATAGATGGAAGAGTGTTGAAGCCTGTAACTGCAATAGAGAGGATCAACCCGACTTTGATAGAGAAGATGATGAGTCTCAAATACGAGACAGGCTAAGGAATCTTAGCATAACACCCAATGATGATGGACGCATGGGTTTAACTAGCAGAGAAGCTAAAGAGTTTCCATGATGATCAGGCAGAGCACTCGACATGGAGAGAGTATGCAAAAGCATGGCGAGATAGCATGCACAAGGTGCACAGAGACTATAAGGATGCAGAACAAAGAAGATATGGGGGTTGTTGTTGTTAAGAGTGATCAAGGATTGTAGAAGGAGGAGTGTACACCAGCAGAAACATGGAGAAGAGGAATGGTGCATTGAATGGACATGGCACACAGAGCATAAAAGGCAGAGGCACAGAAAGCTCAAGGAATGTGTGAAGCAAGAAAATGAGGCAGTAAAGGAAGGCTGAGGTGATCTTGTAGAGAAAAACAAAAGATTATAAAATGCAAGAAGATGCAGACATAGAGACATTGATACAGGAGAACAGAGCAGCATAGCAGAACAATGATAAGCCTAGTAAGCTAATGATAAATATTGTATCTCTGTGATAAATTTATATATAACAAAATTTATATGTTAGGGTGGAAGGGAGGTTCTAGGGAGGACTGTTGTCCTCAGAGGTTCAAGTGGGTGCTTGAACATAGGGAGTTGTAGCTTCCATCTGGTTGCAACCAGAGAAACTAGGGTGGCAGGGTGGCGCAAGGGAGAACTGTTTTTCTCTATTATACAGGTTGGTGCCTGTGTGACTGGAAGTTGGTGCTTCCATCCAGTTGGTGCTGGAACACTTAGGGAGTTGGTGCTTCCTTCTAGTGGGTGCTAGAGAAACCGGGGAGTTGGTGATTCCTTCTAGTAGGTGCTAGAGAAAACATAGAGCTGGTGCTCTCAGCAAGTTTTAGCTTGCAAAACAGAGGTTGAAGCCTCATTATGAGTTGGTGCTCATAGGTATGATAATGTACAGAATGTAAAGAATACTTATCATATAAAGAAGAAGAGGTTTTTACCCTTTATGGGTTTCCTTAGGAAATATCTGTCTCTGTGTATTCCTTATGTGCGAATGATGATGAATGTTCTATTGCTT
>ML806056.1:41223-57049 GCA_009831015.1 Picea engelmannii
CCAATAAGGCCCCTCTGTTCAATGGAACAAACTTTTCCTTCTGGAAAGTTAGAATGAGAACTTACATAATGGCTTTGGGTGCAGATGTCTTGGATGTGGTAGATACTGGTTATGTAAAGCCAGTTGTACTAGCTAATAAGGATGACAAACTAGAATTTAGCTTCAATGCTAAGGCTATGAATGATATCTTGACTGGGCTTGTAGAAGCAGAATTCGTAAAAGTTATGCACCTAGGAACTGCCAAAGAAATGTGGGACAAACTCATTAGCAGTTATGAAGGAAATGACAAGGTAAAGGATGCCAAGCTTCAAATCTACAGAGTACAGTTTGAACAACTAAAAATGAAAGAAGATGAAACTGATGGAAAATACTTTCTGAGAGTTGAAGAACTGGTAAATGCAATGAAAGCACTTGGTGAAAAAATTGAGGAACATTCTTTAGTTCAGAAAATTTTGAGATCTCTACCAGATAGGTTCAACCCGAAGGTTTCTTCTATAGAAGAACTTAATGATCTAAAAACCTTGGAGTTTGATCAACTTCTAGGAACATTGACTGCATATTAAATGAGAATAGTTAAAGATAAACCCACCTCTAGAGAAGCATCATTTAAAGAAGACAAGAATGAGGATTCTAAGCCTGATGAAATTGAAGAAAAAATTGTGAAGAGACTGAAGAAGGGATCAGGCAAATACAAAGGTAAACTGCCTTTCAAATGTTTCAACTGTTGTAAGATAGGTCATTTTGCAAATAAATGTCCTCACAAAGGAAAGGATCAGACATGTGATGATGAGGAGAAGCACAAACACAGAAATTTCTTTAAAGAGAATAATTTTAAGAAGAAAAGTCTTTGTGTAAACAATGATGATGATCCTTTAAATGATGAAGACAATGACTCCTCCATTGAAGATAAACTAAATGACTTCATACTTATGGCCAAAGAGGATTATGATAATAAAAGCACGGGAAGTGAGGCTAATGAAGAAGAAGTTGTGGTTGATATGGAAGGAGAACAGATCAGTGCACTGGAAGAGATTGACAGACTCAAAATTAAGAACAGAAAGAAAAAACAATTGCTGATACAGTTCATGAAAGACAGTAAACAACCTGATGAATACTTTGCCCTGCTAAAAGTAGAATTAGAAGAGGCAAAGAAAATTGAGGACATTCTGAAACAACAGTTATCAGAAAGGAAGGCAAGATGTAAAGCTCTGGAAGAAGAAGTAGTGAAAACTAGGAAAGAGTTGGAGAAGTTTCAAGCCTTGTATCATCAGAATCTATCAAGTATCAAAGCCTTAGAAGAATTAGCCACCATTCTGAATCAACAAAGGAATCCAAATCTGAAAACTGGTTTGGGTTATGAACAGGGATCAAGTAGTGGTCAGCCAAGAAACAAAGAATCCATCAAGTTTGTCAAATCTACAACCAATGGCAACAACAAACCTGCAGAAACAAAGGAAGACAATCAGCTGCCCAGGAGGAGTAAAGAAAAAGGTGCCAGGACTGAATCTGTAGAACAAAGAAATAATGTACTCCCTGCTCAAGGAAATCATCATCATGGAAGAAATCGACCTGTTCAAAGAAGACAATCATTTTCCAGGTACCAACATTTTTTCTATGGATATTGTTTCTTTTGTTCTAACTTTGGTCATAAAGCAGTAAACTATTCTTTAAAATTAAATTATGAGCAATCAAGACATTCAAGGTATAGATATCTGCCACAACAAAGAATGAGACAACCAAGTAACAAATCACCACAGACTACAAATCACTTGATGGATGGGAAAAGGACACAGGTTAAGCATAACAATCATTATATTCCTTTATTCAACGAACCAGAATGTTACATCTGTCATAACTATGGACATAAATCTGTTGACTGTCTCTTAAGGAACTATGAACCAGATTTGAATTCCCCTACTGAAAATGTCAAGGTTTGGAAGAAGAAAGAAAGTGACAAGTGCGGATTATTGTTGTCAGCTCAAAGAAAAACGAAACCTTGGTATATAGACAGTGGATGCTCCAAACATATGACGGGAGACAAAGGTAAGTTTCTATCTATAAGTGAAATCAAATCAGGAAACGTAACCTTTGGAAATGATGCTCCAGGTAAAATAAAGGGTAAAGGGATGGTGTTTTTAAGTAATGGAAAAGGAAAAGCCCAAGATGTTCTACTTGTAGATGGGCTGAAACACAATCTGCTCAGTGTAAGTCAAATGTGTGATAGAGGATGCGAAGTGGTGTTCACGTCCAAGGACTGCAAGATAAAGTCTGCAAACTCAGGACAAGTGGTGGCCAAAGGCATAAGGACATAAAATAATGCATATGTGCTGAAAGAAGATAGAGAAGAGTGTAATCTAAGTAAACATGATGAAATTTGGTTATGGCATAGGAGACTTGGACATCTAAACTTTGACCACTTAATCAAGCTCAAAAATCTTGAGGTAGTAAAAGATCTTCCGAGAATATCGAAACCCCAAGATTCTATGTGTAAACCCTACCAAGTAGGAAAGCTAACCAGGACACCATTTAAGTCCAAGAGCTTTACTTCAACAGAGAAACCACTCCAACTAGTTCATATGGATTTATGTGGACCATCAAGACATGAAGGCATAGGGAGAGAAAACTACTTCATGCTGATTATTGATGATTACTCCAGACTTACTTGGGTTGCCTTTCTCAAGGAAAAAGCTGAAGCATTTGAGAAGTTTAAAATATTTAAGGCTTTAACTGAGAATCAAACAAGAAAGAGGTTAAAGGAAGTAAGATCAGATAGAGGAGGATAATTTATGTCAAGTGATTTCAAGGAATTCTGTGATAAGCATGGGATCAAGAGAGAATACACAATCCCAAGAACTCCACAAGAAAATGGAGTAGTGGAGAGGCAAAACAGAACAATGCAGCAAATGGCCAGGTCAATGATGAATGAGAAGAACATTGGTCAAACCTACTGGATAGAAGCAATACACACAGCAGTCCATGTTCTTAACAAAACCCACCTCAGACCACAAAGTAACAAGACACCTTATGAACTGTGGTATGGGAGACCTGCTTCAATCAAACACTTCAAAGTCTTTGGGAGTAAATGTTACATAAAGAATAATGATGAGAACCTTGGAAAATATGATGACAGTGTTGATGAAGGTATCTTCTTAGGATATGCTACAAACAGTAAAGGATACACATGCTATAATAAGAGGCTACATAAAATGGTTGACTGTATTGACGTAAATGTTGATGAAGGAATCCCAGCAAGAGAGGTGTACAAAAATGAGTCTTCTACAGAGGACACAGCTAAAGCTGAAGATGAACAGGTCTAAGAATTAGAAAATGAAGACTCTGAATCAGATGAAGACAAAGATACTCAGACAGACTCAAATCAACAGGAAACTTCAAATTCCTCCTCCAGAATCACTCAAAAGAATCATTCTGCAAGTCAGATAATTGGTGAAAAAGACAAAGGTGTACAAACCAGGAGAAAGATAATAAAAAACACCGAGCAATCACATATAGCTTTCATATCCATGCTATAACCCAAGAAATTTAATGAAGCTAGCAAAGATTACCATTGGGTTAAAGCAATGAATGATGAACTTGATCAGATTGAGAAAAACAATACGTGGGAAATGGTTCATAGACCGGAAGGTAAAAATATCATTGGTTCCAAATGGATCTTTAAGAATAAGTTGAATGAACAGGGACAAGTTGTTAGGAACAAAGCAATATTGGTCTGTAAAGGCTATGCTCAAATAGAAGGACTAAATTTTTATGAAACATTTGTGCCCGTAGCAAGGTTAGAAGCTATCAAAATATTTCTTGCCTATGCTTGTCATAAAAGGTTTAAAGTCTATCAAATGGATGTCAAGTCATCTTTTCTAAATGGAGATTTAAATGAAGAAGTCTATATGGAACAACCAGAGGGTTTCGAACTGTCTGATAACCCTGACTTAGTATGCAAGCTGAAGAAAGCATTATATGGATTAAAACAAGCCCCTCGTGCCTGGTATCACAGACTGGATATGTATCTCAAAGACAAAGGGTTCAAGAGAGGAACAATTGACAACAATCTATATATCAAAACAAAGGGTAATGATTTGCGCATTCTGTTGGTCTATGTAGATGACATCATCTTTGGATGTAATAAGGATTCATTGGTAAAATGGTTTGCTTCTCCCATGGAGTCTGAGTTTGAAATGTCTATGATAGGTGAACTGTCATTTTTTCTTGGTCTGTAAATTACTCAGAGGTCTGAAGGGATATTCATTTCTTAAGAAAAACATCTAAGAGAAATGTTGAAAAGGTTTCAAATGGAAGATTCTAAACCTGTGGGCACACCTATGGTTACTGGATGCAAATTAAGCAAGGATGATGACTCACCTGATGTTGATCAAAGTTCATATAGGTTAATGATAGGCAGCCTGTTGTACATCACAACATCTCGCCCATACATAATGCATGTTGTTGGAATGGTAGGAAGATATCAGTCTGCACCTAAACAGAGTCATTTTCTAGATGTCAAAAGGATATTCAGGTATTTGAAAGAAACAATGACTTATGGTCTGTGGTATCCCAGAAATCAGAATTTTCAGTTAACTGCTTATTCAAATGCAGATTGGGAAAAATGTGTTGATGAGAGAAAAAGCACCAGTGGAGGAGCATTCTTCCTGGGTGACTCATTAGTAGCATGGCTTAGTAAAAAGAAAAGTTCCATTTCTTTATCAACTATAGAGGCATAGTACATTGCTGCTGCTACCTGTTGCACTAAGGTATTATGGATGATTCAGACACTTGCAAACTTAGAGGTAAAATACACTGCACCGATCCCAATTCATTGTGATAATACTAGTGCCATCAGTGTGTCCAAGAATCCTGTATTCCACTCCAAGACCAAGCATATTCCCATAAAATACCATTTTCTGAGAGAGCAGGTCACCAATCAGATTGTTCAAGTCCATTACATTCCAACCACAGAACAAATTGTAGACATATTTACTAAACCCCTAGCCAAGACACCATTTGAATACCTCTGACAGAAGTTGGGTGTCATCCTGTCTCACACCTAAGAGAGTCCATCCTGTTAAGGGGATTTTTGTATTGATTGAATATCTAATACCTCCTAAAAATACTGCAACAGCTCAGGGGGAGCATGTTTTCTTTGACATTCATGTCAAAGGGGGAGAAAAGGAGTGGTCTGGACTGGATGCTACAGTTGGAGGTCCAAATAGATTAGCATAGTCATTTAGGGTTTCCATCAATGCCAAAGGGGGAGATTGTTGTGATTGTCATTGATGGCAAGATCATAGTATGCAACGATGGAAAAACAGGGACAACGAAAGCTCGGGAGGAGAAGCGACAATGATCTTTGGATCCCATTGAGAATTCCCGATGAACGTCAGATCTGAACCCGAGGTCCGGCCGATGTTGGATCCAGGAGAACCTGCATGTTCTTTAAAGAGAAAGGTGAAGCAGGGTTACAAAATCCCAAAGGCAGGAGGACAGTTTTGGATACCGGGAGTTGGAAGAGTCAAGACTCTTCATCATCAAGAGTCCCAGAATCGCGAAATGCGAAACACCGAAATGTCGTTGATCCGACTCCATTTCAGAGTTTCAGATACCGGGACTTGGAGTTGTCAAGAACTCTCACATCAAGAATGTCAAAATCGCGATATGCGAAATCACGAAGAGATCTAGACTTTCGAATCATCAAGAGTGTGGACCATTGATCCAACTCCATTTTGGAGGTTCAGATACTGGGAGTTGGAAGAGTCAAGAGTTGAGACTCTTCATCAAGGGAGTCTCGAAATTTCGAAATGCGAAATGCCAAAATGCGAAATGTGAAAACACCTTTTTGGTGTAAGCCTTGGTCATCGTCGGTGGTCACATCGTCGAAGAGCTGTAGAGAAGAGCTTGAAGAGACAAGTTCCATTTCAAAGTTTGGGACATGGAGAATCGAGACTCTTCACCACAAGAATGCCAAAATTCTGAAATGCCAAAATGCGAAATAAACGCAAGATCCTACGGATCCAATCCAACGGTGCAGGTGAATTTAAGTATGATCGGAGGGATACTGTTGCACTTCAAAGTGTAACTTCTAGAAACGACTGATGGCTTCTGCCAGAGGAATGAAACAGGCCTCAGTGTGATCGCCAGACAAGATGAAGAGGCTCGAGCCATCTTCCAGTGGAAGCAAGACTATTCTTAGAGGTGATTGATAGATGGAAGAGTGTTGAAGCCTGTAACTACAACAGAGAGGATCAACTCGACTTTGAT
Organism: Picea engelmannii; assembly: GCA_009831015.1. Taxonomy (NCBI): domain Eukaryota; kingdom Viridiplantae; phylum Streptophyta; class Pinopsida; order Pinales; family Pinaceae; genus Picea; species Picea engelmannii. Next base: position 47,491 of record ML806056.1, read on the forward strand.
AGAGAAGACGAAGAATCTCAACTGCGAGACGGGCTAAGGAATCTCAGCATAACACCCAGTGATGATGGACGCATGGGCTTAACTTCCAGAGAAGCTAAAGAGTTGCCATGATGATCAGGCAGAGTACTCGACATGGAGAGAGTATGCAGAAGCATGGTGAGATAGAATGCACAAGGTGCATAGAGACTATAAGGATGCAAAACAAAGAAGAGATAAGTTTTTTTTTTGTTAAGAGTGATCAAGGAGTGTAGAAGGAGGAGTGTACAGCAGTGGAAACATGGACAAGAGGAATGGTGCATTGAATGGACATGGCACACGAAGCATAAAAGGCAGAGGCATAGAAAGTGCAAGGAATGTGTGCAGCAAGACAGTGAGGTAGTAAAGGAAGGATGAGGTGATCTTGTAGAGAAAACCAGAAGATCAGAAAATGCAAGAAGATGCAGATAGAGAGACACTGATACAGGAGAGTAGAGAAACATAGCAAAACAATGATAAGCCTGGTAAGCCAATGATAAATATTGTATCACTGTGATAAATTTATATATAGCAAACTTTATATGTTAGGGTGGAAGGGAGGTGCTAGGGAGGACTGTTGTCCTTAGAGGTTCAAGTGGGTGCTTGAACATAGGGAGTTGTAGCTTCCATCTGGTTGCAACCAGAGAAACTAGGGTGGCAGGGTGGCGCAAGGTAGAACTATTGTTCTCTGTTGTATAGGTTGGTGCCTGTGTGACTGGAAGTTGGTGCTTCCATCGAATTGGTGCTGGAACACTTAGGGAGTTGGTGCTTCCTTCTAGTGGGTGCTAGAGAAACTAGGGATTTGGTGCTTCCTTCTAGTAGGTGCTAGAGAAAACAGAGAGTTGGTGCTCTCAGCAAGTTGCAGCTTGCAAAACAGAGGTTGAAGCCTCATTATCAGTTGGTTCTCATATGTATCATAATGTACAGAATGTAAAGAATACTTATTATATAAAGAAGAAGAGGTTTTTACCCTTTATGGGTTTCCTCAGGAAATATCTGTCTCTGTGTATTCCTTATGTGTGAATGATGTTGAATGTTATATTGCTTACTTCCCCGCATTATGGTGATTGTCATTGAGTGCTCTGTAAAGAATTTAAAATAAGCATAATTGTTTAATCATGGTAACAACTGATTCACCCCCCCCCCCTCTCATTTGTCCAACACATATTTCCTTTAGGTTCCTATGACTGTCTAATTGGGATGGATTGGTTGGACCAACACAATGTTGTCTTAGACTATCATAACAAGGAATTTACTTTCCTGGATGAGGAAGGGAACCTAAAGACAATGCATGTAATTCCTAGGGCAGTAATTGTCAGAGAGATCTCAGCAATGCAGCTGAATAAGTGTTACATAAAGGGTTGTAAAATATTTGCAACCCATATGGATGAAACACCTAAGTATAAGGTGTCAAAAATTGAAGATTATGCAGTTCTAAAGGAGTTTGGGGATGTATTTAAAGAAATTCTAATATTACTCCCTAAAGAGATATTGATTTCTCTATAAATTTGATATCTGGAGAAACTCCAGTATCCAAGAATCCTTACAGGATGAGTACACCAGAGCTGAACGAGTTGCAAATGCAGCTTGAAGAAATTCTGAAGAAGGGGTATATACGTCCAAGTGTATCCCCTTGTGGTGCCCCAGTTTTATTTGTAAATATGAAGAATGGAACATTGAGACTTTGTATTGACTTCAGGCAGTTGAAAAAAGTAACTGTAAATAATAAGTATCATTTGCCAAGGATCGATGACCTCTTTGATTAGTTGAAGAATGAAAAAATATTCTCAAAGATTGATCTCAGGTCTAGTTATCATCAAGTAAGAATTAAAAATGAAGACATCAACAAGACTGCCTTCATAACAAGTTATGGTCATTATGAGTTCATAGTGGTTCCATTTGGGTTATCAAATGCACTAGTTGTTTTCACGTGTTTAATGAATGGTGTTTTCTGAGAATACTTAGATAAGTTTGTCATTGTCTTTTTGGATGACATTCTTATATATTCCAAGTTGGAAGAAGAGAATGAGTGACACTTGAATATGGTATTACAAGTGTTAAGGGAGCATAATTGGTATTCTAGATTGACAAAGTGCTCATTTTATCAAAACCAATTTCATTATTTGGGGCATATCATATCTGAGAAAGGGATAGTAGTGGAACCTGAAAAGATTGAATCCATTAAAGGGTGGTCAACACCTAAGAATGTGATAGAAGTCATATCATGCATGGGCCTTGTTGGCTACTACAAAATATTTATTATAGGATTTTCAAATATTGCACATCCGATCACTTCCTTACAAAAGAAGGGAGTGAAGTTTCAGTGGAAAGTAGATTGTGAAAAGAGTTTCTAGCACTTGAAACAATTATTAAATAGTGCTCCAATTCTAAGGATTGTTGATCCGAATGAATATTTTATGGTATGCACAGATGCATGCAAAAAAGGATTTGGTGGAGTCCTCAGTCAGAATGGGTATGTTGTATGCTATGAATCAATGAAATTGAAGGAGAATGAAAGGAATTATGCCAGTCATGATTTGGAGTTGGAAGCCATAGTGCATGCCTTGAATAAATGGAGGCACTATCTCATGGGAAAAATGTTTGAGCTGAGGAAAGAGCACAATGGTCTAAAATATTTATTTGATCAGCCAACTCTAAATGCCAGGTAGAGTAGGTGGTTAGAATTTCTTAGTGAGTATGACTTTGATATAAAGCATATCAAAGAGAAAGAGAACAAGGTGACTGATGCAATCAACAGAAGAGTGCATGAGTTGCATGTTGCAGCCATCAACATGTACCAATATGAGCTGAAACACATAATCTCAGAGGCTGCAAAATCAGATTTGCATTACATGGAATTAGTGGAAAAATTACAACAAGGTAATTTGCAGCAGAAAATTGAGGATTACAAGATAGGAATTGCGGAAATTCTCATGTATAGAAACATAATTTATGTTCCCAATTCACAAGCATTGAAAATTATGATATTGAGGGAAATGCATAACGTACCTTATTCTGGACACCCAGGATATTAGAAAACAATAGCAACTGTCAAGAGACAATATTATTGGCCAGACATGAAGAAAGAAATTGTTGAATACATTTCCAAATGTTTGGAGTTTCAAAAGGTCAAGGATAATCATAGACACCCAATGGGGTTGTTGCAACCATTACCTATTCCTGAGTGGAAATGGGAAGTGGTGACAATGGACTTCATCACCAAACTTCCCAGGACAAGCAAGCAACATGATTCTATCATGTTAGTGGTGGACAAGATTACAAAGGCTACCCATTTCATTCCAGTGAAAATCACTCACAAAGAAACTAATGATGTTGATGTTTATATGAGGTAAATTTATCGATTGCATGGTATATCCAAGAAAATTGTGTCTGACAGAGATCCAAAATTCACATCGAATTTCTGGAAGAGATTATTCAAAGGATTTGGAACGAATTTGAATTTTAACACAACTTATCATCCAGAATCTGATGGGAAAACATAAAGGGTGAATCAAGTGATTGAATATATGTTGAGGATGTATGTGAACCATTGAAATGGGAAGACTTTCTACACTTGGTAGAGTTTTATTACAACAATGGGTACCAAGAATCTCTGAAGATGATTCCATTTGGGGCACTTTATGGAAGAAAGTGAAACACACCAGTAACCTGGGACAACCCAGAAGATAGAGACATGATTGGGCTAGATTTTCTCAAGGAAATGGGAGAACAGATGTCAAAACTAAAGTAGAATTTAAAGGCTACTCAAGACAGGAAGAAAATTTATGCCGATAAGAGCATAATTCATAGGGAAATCTACGTAGGTGATCATGTATTCCTGAAAGTTAAGGCCAACAAAAGTTCCCTGAAGTTGGGAAATTGTTCAAAGTTGGCAACTCGTTATTATGGGTTGTTTGAAATCCTAGAGAGGATTGGGCCTGTAGTTGATATGCTTGCATTACCTTCATCTATGTTTATTCATAATTTATTCCATGTGTCATTGCTCAAGAAGTATGTATCTAATGCTAATCATGTTATTGATTGGAATGTGATTCAAGTGGAGAAAGAAGGCGCTTTTCAAGTGCATATTGGACTGAAAGAGAAAACAACTCCAGAATCAAGATATAGAGCTAGTAAAGGTCCAATGGACCTGGTATGATCCTGAGGATGCAACTTGGGAGCAAGAAGATGATATGCAGATAGAATACCCGTATCTTTTTGAATATTTTTGAAATCTTGGTGATAATATGTAAATAATATGCACTGAGGACAGTGCATAAATAAGAGGAGGGGATTGTAATACCCTAATGTTGAGCCCCAGTTGAATTGTAAACATTTTTAATAGGCTGGTGAGCCAAGTAATTATAATCTAGGAGGCTTATGTGATGATTAGTCCATAGAGCCTAGATGCTTAAGAACAATTACTCTATTTTTGTATATGTAAACACTCATATCATTAATATTAATACATCGATGTGTGTAGACCGACCATGATAAAATATTATGGGGGACTAAGATCCACTCAGAAAGGAAAGGGAGGGGCCTCAGAGACTAGGAAAAAGGGCTAAGCTTGAGGGATTAACTCAAAGAGAATATTATATTATTATTCCTAAGAGACTATGGTGAGGATAATTATTTCATCCTAAGTCTTATGGGAAGTGGTATGATGCACAAGTGGAGAGAAATGGGATCCATGAGAGCCATGTGTCAATCATAGTGCATGCAAATATATGTGGGGAAAATAGTCTATATTCCCATCATTTGTCCATTCACGCATGCACTCAGGCATTATTTTCCCCTCCATTGTCGACCTCTGCATCATGCATGCACATATGGAACCTTCACGCACTTTGAGCTACCCCATACATTCCTGTTGAGCACGGTGCATCTGTATTTTTCCCAAGCCCGTACCGTGCCTTAACCATTTCATTGTTGTTTCCAAAACAGTTCTCTGTTTGAGCGTGGTTATTGCCCTTATCATTTTTTTGTTGTTGTTTTTACCTGAGTCTATAACTGGTATACTTAGGAGCTATACTAAAGAAGCGGGTTGTCAAGCATGTGGGATTCAAGAGGTGGGTTGTCAGGCTCGTGGATTGAAGAAGCAGGTTCTCAGGCCCATGGATTGAAGAAGTAGGTTGTCACTTTGATCAACTATCTCCAGGTGAGAGAGGTTGTTGGTAAGGTATTTCCCATAGGGAGCTCAACTGCAGCTATAGTGCTAGGATATTTTTTGTCTGGCCTATTGTTGAAGCCCTGGAAGGGGAGTGGGGTAGTTAAAGTACTATTAATCATAGAAGAGACACACTTCCTGGGGTGGGACAGGAATGTGGGGAATGAGAGGTTGTATGATGTTACTGTGAGTTGGATCCTGGAATGGAATCCTTCCGGTTGACTGTGTAACTTCCTGTTGTCCCATATTAGCCTAGGAATCTCTTTACTCGGGTGGATTTTATTCCTAGCTCGGGGGTGACCCACCATTGAGAGTGATGAGCACCATGGTAAACATTCCTAATTGTAATTTGGTAGTTTTTATTATATGAAAATTTTACTAGTGGCAAGAATTCCTCCCAATGTTTTTGTTGGTCCATTACATACAAGTGTAACATATCCTCCAAAATCTAGTTTGTTATTTATGTTTTCTCGTCTGTCTCTAGGTAATAAGTTGTGCTAAAGTTTAATTGTGTTCCCAAAGCCTCTTGGAAACTGGTCGAAAACATTCTTGTAAACATCGATCCTTGATCGGATATTATCTTTCTCGGTACTCCATGTAATCTCACAATCTCACTGACAAATACTCTTGATACGTCATATGCACTGGAATAAAGTGTGTACTCTTCGTCAAAGTGTCAACTACCACAAAAATTGAATCGTGTCTTCTTGTCGTTAGTGGCAATCCAACAATAAAGTCCATCGAAATGACTTCCCATTTTGATTCAGGAATAACATGTGGTTGTAACAATCTTGCTGGATGTCTATGTTCATCCTTCACTTTCTGACATTCTAGACATCTCTCCACATAACTTACTATGTTTTATTTCATTCCCTTCTAGAATAATAAAGGATTAAGATCTTCCTTCATCTTCGTGACTCTCGAATGAGCCATGTATACTTCCCTATGAGTTTCTCTCAAGATCAAACTTCTTAATTAATTGTTAGGCTATACATAAATTGTTCCATTAAATCTCAACAATCCATAGTCATCTAGTGAACAACCTTCATACTTCGGTACCATCATGGTACCTTGTCCAATATTATTCTTAACTTCTTTATACCAGTCATCATCGATTTGTAGAGTTAAAACATTTTCTCGAAGATTCATCTTAAGAGGTAATACTGAAAATATGTGTGGCCTCCTACTCAACACATCTGCCACTCGGTTCACAGTTTCTTTAATGTAAGTAATTTCAAAATCGTATTCAATAAGTAATTATTACCAACACCTTTGTTGTGCATTCAGGTCACTCTGTGTAAAAATATGTTGCAATCCACAATGATCTGTCTTTAATTCCAATTTTTGTCCAATCAAATAATGTCTCCATAATCTCAAGGCATAAAAAATAGCTAATAACTCCAAGTCATGTGTTGTGTAGTTCTCTTCATGCTTTCTCAATTTCATTGAAATGTAAGCGATCACTCGACCATCTTGCATCAGAAATCCCCCTAACAGTTCCTTGGATGTGTCCATGCATACCAAGAACTCCTTGTACATATCGAGGAATTTTAGTATCGGTGTTGTCGCTAGAAACTCTTTGAGCCTTTGAAATGATTCCACGTATTTCTCAGTCCACAAGAAATACTTGTTCTTTCTCTGCAATTTCGTGATCATATTTTCTATCTTCGAAAATCCTTCGACAAATCAACGGTAATATCCTACTAAACCCATAAAAATGTGTACTTCATGTAGGTTTGTTAGTGTTGGCCATTCCATAATAGTGAATCTTAGATTGGTAAAGAGAGCATTTTGATAGCTTACTGTAAAAAAAAAAAAATCTTAGGAACTACAGGACCAACCTCAAGTGTTCATCATGGTCTTCCTTCATCAGAGAATAAATCAGTATGTCATCAATAAAAACTTGAACAAACTTGTCCAAGTATTCCTGGAACACCCCATTCATCAAACTCATGAATACCCTTGTGGCATTCGTCAGTCCGAATGGTAAAACCATAAACTCATAGTTTCCAAATCTCATCTTAAAAGCGGTCTTAGGGATATCTTCTTATTTAATCCATAATTGTTGATATACTGATCTCAAGTCAATCTTCGAAAATATTGTCACTCCCTTCATCTGATCAAACAATTCATCTATCCTAGGTAACAAATATCGGTTATTTATCATTGCTTTGTTCAACTGATGATAGTCAATATAAAGTCTCCACGATCCATCCTTATTTCTCACGAAAATAACTGGTGCACCCAAGGTGAAACACTTGGACAAATAAGTCCCAAATCCAACTATTCCTTCAATTTCATTTTGAACTCCTGTAATTCAGTGATTGACATCTGGTAAGGCGTTTTTTCAATAAGGTCAGTTCCCAGTTTCAAGTCTATCATAAATTCTAGCTCTCTTCCGGGCGGTAAACCTAGTAACTCTTATGGAAATATGTTTGCAAACTCTTTCACTATAGGAAATTTTTCTAGTCCTTCTTCCTCTCCCTTTTGATTCAGTGCTAAGAACCATATGATGGCTCGTTGGTAGAAGGGTCATGCGAAGTCGTTGTGTGTTGGGGAGGTCCGGGGGTCAAACCCCGTGGACTCCACCACAAGTTTTTACATAACCAAACAACCAAATAATGAGTGACACGTGGCGCCCTCGGGTTGGGCCACGTGTCCTCATACTATTCGCCACCAATGGACACATGTTAGTTCTCCATTTGATGGTCATCAACCAACAACAACCTACCACGTTACCACTGTACATCCATATGGTCCTGCCACATCAGACTGTACGGACTATACGGACTGGTACAGTCAGCACCTAAATTTTTTTTTTTGCCTGTTTGGCTTGACGAACAGATCATGATATCTTCTCCATACGGCGTCCATTTGACAAAGTAAATATACTTTCGGAATCAGGAAGATGAGACGGACGCAATGGAACTATTTTCGTTGCATTCCGAGCACTTTTAAAATTGAGCAAATTTTGATCCCCTGATCACACCTCCCCATTGGGAAGCTTTTGGACCTCCAAAAGACTATCTCAGTCTATATGAAGATGAAGGTATAGTTCCCTCACCCTTCCAACCTCAATCCAATTAGCCTTTCTTGGATTCGTCCCTTTAAGACGAACTCGCAAATACTCCACATTTCCTCGCTTAGAATTTCGCATTCTCCTGTCAAGGATGGTGTCTTCCTGTAGTTCTGTTAGATACTCTGGAGAAAAATCATCTATGGAAGGAATCTGAACATTCTCTCCTTGATCATCAATCAATGGAGACTCATACAACTTCAAATTCTCAACATTAACAACTGCATACATCTTCATATAAGGAGGAAAATCTAAACAAAAAGCATTGTTACCAATCTTGTCGACAATTTTGAAGGGACCATATCGAATCGGTTTCAACTTTTTACCTTCTCCTTTAAGCCTCTCCTTGCTGATGTAAAGCCAAACTTCATCACCAACTTTGAAACTGTGATCAACATGATGCTTGTCATGTCTCATTTTGTACTTGGCCTGACTCTTTTCCAACTGCTCTTGCACCACCTGATGTATTGACTGAATTTGTTCAATGAAATTCTCTGCCCGATCAATATCATATTGCCCATCAACAGCAATATCTTTCCCAAAGATAAAATCTAAAGGTGACTTGGGCAAATAGCCAAAACATGCCTCAAATGGCGACGTTTGAGTTGAAGAGTGATTAGCTCGATTGTACGCATGTTGAACGTAGTGTAAATGTTCATCCCAAAGCTTAGGATGCTTGCTGCAATAAGCACGAAGAAGATGTACCACTGTACGATTCACCACCTCTGTCTGACCATCTGTCTGTGGATGAAAATTTGTGCTCTTTTTAAGCTTGGTGTCCATGAGTGCCCACAAACTCGACCAAAAACTTCCAACAAATCAAGAATCCCGATCAGAAATAATGGACTTGGGCAAACCAAAATGCACCCAAACATTTTGAAAGAACAACTGTGTCGTTTGTTATGTTGTTACCTGCTTATTAAAAGGCATCAAAATACACATCTTACTAAAACAATCAACCACAACATAAAGATAATCATGACCTCTTCTCGACATAGGTAAACCACCAACAAAATCCATGGAAATCCTTTCCCAAGGTCGAGAAGGAACTGGAAGTGGAGTGTACAAACCCAACTTTCAATTACTAGGTTTACTTGTAGCACACAACGAACATCCTCAAAAATATTGCGAAACACTTTCATTCATATTAGGCCGGTAGCAGTATCTTTGCAAATTTTCCACTGTCTTGCCTACACCAAAATGACCAGCAATAAGAGAAGAATGCGCTTCTCTTATGATGTTGATTCTTTCTCCCTGTGGAATACACAACTTTCCAAGATGATACAAGAGATTATTAT
>ML806056.1:59951-76172 GCA_009831015.1 Picea engelmannii
TTTTGTATTCTAGAATATACTTCAATTTGACATATCCAGTTATCTAACTTTTCAGCGTTAACTTCTCCATTATAAATTGGCAACTCAAATTTTATATCAAGATTTAATGAAGGAATTTGCGAAGGAGTTTTACCATGCCCATTGGGAAGATGTTTTGAATTGGTAGAAGACGAAGAAGAAGATGATGATGGAGGAGGAGAGGGTGGTGGAGAAGCACCATTCCCTCCATTTCCGCATGGAGTCTTGTCACCACCGCCTCCCTTATGCATTGAAGGGTTGGAGCCTTCACCCTGCGACATTATGTTCTGTTCCATCAAGATCTTCATCATATCTCTCAACTCCATGACAGCTTCTCTGAGATCTTCATTTTCAGCCGGAACACGTTCATGACTTTCTGCACGAGCCATGCTTGGTGAATGTGTCTCTAAAACTTGCGGTGAATGAATCGGCTTCCTCCTTGTCGGATAAGAACTTGGCTCCACAAGTTGACCTTCTCCTCTTGTGAGTTTCAACCTTGTGAGCATCAGAAAAAAAACTTACAAACAATCAAGTCTTCAAAACCAGTGCTATGATACCAACTTGATCTAAAAATGAAGAAGACTTGAAAAACTTGAAAACTTATTGCAAGTGAATGTTATGTGTTTAAAGAAAAAGGATCAGTTTGCAACACATAAATTAAAGGATTACTTATGCAAATTACACATAGACAGCAACATAATCAATGAACAATAACACATAAGCACAACAATTGATAAAGGAGTTCACCCCTCTTATGGGCTACATCTCCTGGTCCAGCTTCCAATGGATCATTATTATTAATTGCTCAAAAAGTGCTCAAAACATGTCTTACAATGCTCAAACTGACAAATCGACTGCTCCAATGGCTTCCCAACATCCCAAAACCCCTGTCTGGGCTCTTTCGGCACCTTAATCAGTCGAAAAACGAAGAAGTTAGGCCTCCTGGAAGTCTCCCTCTTCAAGCTTGTTGTCTCTGGTTCTACAATTCGCACCCCTCTCAATTGAACCTGGTTCACACAAATTTTAAAGCGTGAAAAACCAGCACCGGGCGCAACCACGCCAACGGTGCAAACCGTAGAACGGTTAAGGGCACGCCAACCCCTAACCGCCTCGGCACCTGGGCGTATGGTGCATATGACCGCGCACTTGGTTAAAAGGTGGTTAGTTGGTTACACAACTGTGTAACTCCCTCTGCGCTCCAACTCGGGGTCATATGCAATGTAAAAAAAACCATGGGCCATGTTACAAACCCCGCGCGCAAATGTACCATTGTATAAACCGTGGGTTATGATTAAAACCCCGCGCACATATAGTTAATACAATGTTATATATGGTATATATGGAATACAATACAATTCGCGCGCGATTTTGTTTTACAATGGTCATATGTTATATGATAACTCCGCGGGTCGGGGCTAGGCCCCAGCCCGACCCCCCTCTGTTTAATACAATAAACAAATTTAAAATATATTCAAACCATATATCAAATAAGAACCATCCGATGGATCGTTGGTAGAAGGGTCGTGCGAAGTCGTTGTGTGTTGGGGAGGTCCGGGGGTCGAACCCCGCGGACTCCACCACAAGTTTTTACATAACCAAACAACCAAATAATGAGTGACACGTGGCGCCCTCGGGTTGGGCCACGTGTCCTCATACTATTCGCCACCAACAAACACGTGTCAGTTCTCCATTCGACGATCATCAACCAACAACAACCTACCACGTCACCATTTTACGGTCATACGGTCCTGCCACGTCAGACTGTACGGACTGGTACAGTCAACACCTAATTTTTTTTTTGCATGTTTGGCTTGATGAACAGATCGCGATATCTGCTCCATACGATGTGCATTTGACAAAGTAAATATACCACCGAAATCAAGAAGACGATACAGACGCAATGGAGCTATTTTCGTCGCATTCCGAGCACTTTGAAAATTGAGCAAATTTTGATCCCCTAATCACATACTTTTAGGTTGGAGGTATAATCAAAAAGTGCAAAGAACATCGCCATATTCTCCAACCATGCCTCGACGACTAAGTCGTCCATGGAACCCATGAACTCGGGAAACTTCACCTTCTCGAGTTTGATGTGTATACTACAACTACCAAATGGAGCGTGATGTGAACCCTCATTGGGTACCTACGCTCTGTCCTCATCTCGATCCGAGCAGTTAATCAATTCCTTGGACATCCTCTGGAAGGATATCATCAACTTACCACATATTCCACAACAACCTGTCCTTTCTCAACATTATTTTCATTTCCCTGGGGGTTAGACCCTTCTTGCATGGGTACTATAGGGGGTGTCACACCTCTTCTTCCAACACCACATCGTCTACTTCCCCTACATCCTCTAATCATAATTACCAATAAGAACAATTTCAGATCCTTTTTAGTGATTTGATTCAATCATTCAGTTTAATGCAATAGATGGCATAAAAGTCCAATGTTGAAGGGTTGAACCCACTCTGATACCATATGTAACATCCTTTTTGTTACATCATATAAGTACTTGTGGAACAATAAGATATATGTATATTTTTTTTCTCAATGAACCAATGGAACAAGATAGTGACGTACATCGACAATACTCATTCTATTTCTTTCATCTCATTGCACAACTAGATTTAGATGCATCTTCAATGTATTAACGATATTCCATATCACATCATTACCACATACAACAAGGGAAAAACATCACAATTATTCAATATCAACCACAAACTGTTTCATCACACAACATCATTGCTTCTAACAGAATAAATCATCATACAAGGAAATCAAGAATATCTACCCATCCATGCTACCTGCAAGGTTAGGACATCCAAAACACATAATCAATGCTCAAGTCTAGGATTCATCCGATTGATTTTGACCATTTAAGGTCTCAATGTTGGCGACTGTTCTGAGGAAAAAGGAAGTATCTAATTCCCATACCTTCAATCTATTCCATAAATCAAATAATTTCTGGCGTTCTTATGTACACATTTTCTTCAAAATGACACAGAGAATCAAGTGTCTTAGTCATTACCTCATAACACAATGTATACTATTTCGATAATTCATCATCTTACTTATTTAAACAATAGGAATCAATCCGATAAAAATAGGACATAAACTTAATTAGTAACAAAGACATTCAACACGCAACCTAAAGATGACAGTTTTGTCTTACTCCATTTTACTGGGAAAAGTGACAACCCTACATAGTACATCCAAGTAGAAGATATTGACATCATAGGGTATTATGGTGGTCTGGACTGCTTCTAGGAATGGTATATGTTTACCGATTATATCAGACAAATTACTTCTGGACACAGAGATAGGGGAAATGGTGATTTCTACATCGGAAACATCCGCGTCCCTGTCAATTAGGGCTTCTTCTATTGTTGTAGAGTCTTGTTCTGTCACTGAGGCTATAATGGGATCCATGGTTATGATGTAAATACCTGGAAATGAGCAAAAATGGTGTGCATATGGTGTATTGTTGGGATGCAAGTGGAAAACGGTGATCGCGCTAAGGTTCTAATGGTTCCAGTATTCGAAAGAAATAAACAAATGAAATAAATAATACAACAAAATTTTATACTTTTCAAATTTATGTGGGTGTGATAAAGTGGTTTTGAGGAAATCCTCCTTTCGTTCTATAATACACCTGGTGATGCCATGTACCCTCGAGAGAAACATGTGGTTTAAATTGCGGGACCACTTTTAGGTGTTATACTTTGCACAACTTTAACCTCTGCAACTGTTCCTGGATGTTGATCTCGGCGGATCATGATTCATGACTTTTCAGGCCCGATCAACTTAGCGCTTCCACCAAATTTAACATTTCCTGCCACCTTTGGACCTTCTCTTATTTTAACTGGCTTCTAAATCAATTAGCCCGTCTGCAATATTTTTGGAAACTTGGCCTGAAGCAATAAATTTTTTTATTGGTTACTAACATGGTGTATGGATTACCATAAACATAGGACCTTTGTTATTTTATTCTTAGCAAGAGAGTTTCCCTATTGGAAAAGTGTGGCATGAAAAGTTAGTACTATTCAATTTCTGCAAGAAAATGCATGAGAGTTTCCCTATTGGAAAAGTGTGGCATGCAAAGTTAGTACTATAAAGTAGATTGTACGTTGGAGGTGAGATGTATGTTATGAACTTAATTGATGATAAAATCATAATTGTATCACTTTATTTTCTAGAGAAGAGAGCATATGCATTTGAATTTTTCAAAGAGTGGAAGGATCTAGTTGAAAAGTAGAGTGATAAATTTTTAAAATCCATAATATTTGATAGTGGTGGAGAATACAATTCAAATGATTTTGATTCATGATAGTGTGCATGTGGAGAATAAATTTCCACTCCAACTTGTCATAGGCCTTGTAATATTCCAACTTGTCTGGACACAGAGATAGGGGAAATGGTGATTTCGGCATTAGAAACATCTGCGTCCTTGTCAATTAGGGATTCTTCTATTGTTGTAGAGTCTTTTTATGTCACTTGGGATCCATGGTTATGATGTAAATACCTGGAAACGAGCCGAAATGGTGTGCAGATGGTGTATTGTTGGGATGCAAGTGGAAAATGGTGGTCACTCCAAGGTTCTAACAGTTCCTGTATTTGAAAGAAATGAAAAAATGAAATAAATCAACCGATGACCTTTTATACTTTTCAACTTTGCGGGGGTGTGAGAAAGTGATTTTGAGGAAATATGCCTTTTGTTCCGCAATGCGCCTGGTGATGCCACGTACCCTGAAGAGAAACCTGTGGTTTAAATTGTTGGATCGCTTTTAGGTGTTATACTCCATGCAACTTTAACCTCCACAACTCTTCCCGGCTGTTGATCTCAATGGATCATGATTCATGAATTTTTAGGCCCGATCAACATAGTGCTTCCACCAGATTTAACATTTCCTTCCATCTTTAGACCTTCTCTTATTTTACCTAGCTTCTAAATCAATTAGCGTGTCTGCAAGATTTTTGGAAACTTGGCCTCAAGCAATAATTTTTTGTATTGGTGACTAACATGGTGTATGTATTACTATAAACATATGACATTTGTGTTTGTATTCTTAGAAAGAGAGTTTCCCTATTGGAAAATTGTGGCATGCAAAGTTAGTACTATTCATTTTATGCAAGAAAATGCATGAGAGTTTCCCTATTGGAAAAGTGTGGCATGCAAAGTTAGTACTAACAAGTAGACCGTATGTTGGAGGTGAGATGTATGCTATGAACTTAATTGATGATAATATCATAAATGTGTCTCTTTATTTTCTAGAGAAGAGAGCATATGCATTTGCATTTTTCAAAGAGTGGAAGGATCTAGTTGAAAAGTAGAGTGGTAAATTTTTAAAAGCCATAATATTTGATAGTGGTGGAGAATACAATTCAAATGATTTTGATTCATAATAGTGTGCATGTGGAGAATGAATTTCCACTCCAAATTGTCATAGGCCTTCTAATAGTCCAACTTGTCTAGACACAGAGATAGGGGAAATGGTGATTTCAACATCGGAAACATCTGCGCCCCTCTCAATTAGGGATTCTTCTATTGTTTTAGAGTCTTGTTCTATCACTGAGGATAAAATGGGATCCATGGTTATGATGTAAATACCTGGAAATGAGAAGAAATGGTGTGCAGATGGTGTACCATTGGGTTGCAAGTGGAAAACGATGGTCGCACCAAGATTTTAACGGTTCCAGTATTCGAAAGAAATAAACAAATGAAATAAATCAACTGATTACCTTTTATACTTTTAAACTTTGTGGGGGTGTGAGAAAGTGGTTTTGAGGAAATCCACCTTTGGTTTCACAATGCCCCTGGTGATTCCACTTTCCCTCGAGAGAAACCCGTGGTTTAAATAGCGGGACCACTTTTAGGTGTTATACTCCGCACAACTTTAACCTCCACAACTGTTCCCGACCATTGATATTGGCGGATCATGATTCATGACTTTTCAGGCCCAATCAACTTAGCGATTTCTCCAGATTTAACATTTCCTTCCATCTTTAGACCTCTTATTTTACCTAGCTTCTAAATCAATTAGCGCATTTGCAATATTTTTGTAAACTTGGCTTCAAGCAATAATTTTTTGTATTGGTGACTAACATGGTGTATGGATTACCATAAACATAGGACCTTTGTTCTTGTATTCTTAGCAAGAGAGTTTCCCTATTGTAAAAGTGTGGCATGCAAAGTTAGTACTATTCAATTTATGCAAGAAAATGCATGAGAGTTTCCCTATTGGAAAAGTGTGGCATGCAAAGTTAGTACTATAAAGTAGACCATATGTTGGAGGTGATATATATGTTATGAACTTAATTGATGATAACATCATAAATGTGTCGCTTTACTTTCTAGAGAAGAGAGCATATGCATTCGATTTTTTCAAAGAGTGGAAGAATCTAGTTGAAAAGTAAAGGTAAATTTTCAAAAGCCATAATATTTGATAGTGGTGGAGAATACAAGTCAAATGATTTTGATTCATTCTACAAAAAACATGATATTAAGAGGCAATTCACAACCTCTTATACACCAAAATAGAATGGAGTTGTAGAGTGTGAGAATCATGTTATTTACGACATGGTACATTGCATATTGAAGTACATAAATATTCACTATAAAGGGTTGAACATTGTAATTGTGCAGTTTATTTGATCAATAGAAGTTTGACTAAAATTATTTGGAATGTTATTCCAGAGGAAGCATGGAGTGATCAAAAATATATTTTTAAACAATTGCATATATTTGGGAGCATCTATTAAATTCATATTCCAAAGGAGAAACACAATTCAAATTTCTCTGATAGAGTGCACAAGTGTATTAATTTTATTGGATATGAGGAGCAGTCGAAGGCATATTTCTTATGGGACTTGGAAAATCAGAAATTTGTAATAAAGCATTTTTTTTTTATGAAGCATGCACAACAAAATTTGAGAAGTATGTTGATGCACAAGATATAATTGTTACTAACACTCTTTAAATTCTACCTTAATTTGGATAAGAAATTAAATAATGTACCCTAATGCCAAGGACACCCAAGTGGTTGGTGAAGATGGTGAATATTTTGTTGTAGAACCTGAAATGTATGATAGATTGAGAACTAGAAGACAAAAGTAGATAGAGAGTGCATAGAAAGTAAAGTTGAGCTTAGAAGAAGCAAGTGATTGGAGTCACCTAATTATGCATTGATGAGTGAAAGTTTTAGTGAAAAAGAACCACATACACTTGAAGAGAAAAAAGAAAGTTGAGTAATGTGATGCCATGTAGTCAAAGATTGAAGTTTTTAGAAAAAATAGAACTTAAAGTTTGGTTGAGTTTCTAGTAGATAAAAAGACAATTAGTTGCAGATGGATTTTTGGAGCAAAGTATAATCATGATGGTACCGATGAAAACTACAAATAGCAATTAGTAGAAAAATGCTATGTGCAAAAGAAGGAATTGGCTATGAAGAAAATTTTGCACATATAGTTGGCCAAGTATGTCCCTTATGATCTATTTCCATAATTCATTTCCCTGTGTGGCCTTAAGAAACCACTTTTCTACTAAGGCAAGGCCAAAAGTGGCCAAATGAGCAATGCTAAGTCTTCCATCTTGTGGTTTCCTAGTGCACACCAACCACTTGACCATAGGTAGATATTTTTCCCCTTTATTCTTCACCCAAAAGAGATCTTTTAAGATATACTTTTATTGTAGCCCTGTTGGTTGGGAAGCCAAAGAGACAAATAATATATATGCATTACACTGAAAATCTTGTCCCCCACTGACTATTCTAGTATTCAAGTTTGACTATAAGATTATTAATAACCCAGATTCACCTATGATTTCGAGTCATGTCAATGCTAAATAGAATACCAAGATACTTGGTGATTTCCCCCCTTTGAACCCATTTCCATTAGGAAGGAATCCACCTTGGGTGATCGTCTAATCCAATAAGTATCATAGAGGTTTTCTCCTCTTGTAGTATATCTTTAGAATCTTTACAAAAGGTGTTCATAAGAGGTTTTCTCCTCTTGTTGTATATCTTTAGAAGCTTTAGAAAAGGTGTTCATAAGCATAGTGGGATTTGATTAAATATTACTAGGGAAGGCCAGTAACTTTACCTTGGTAAACTACCTTTTATAATAGATAACCCAAGGCATCAAATGTGAGAACATATAAATCAGGGGCTATAGGGTAGCCCTACGTCATTGATCTCCTAAGAGGAATAAGATAATTAAGGGATCTATTAACACACATAATAACCAAAGCATTGGAAAATAGAATATTGACATAATATATGAACTTTGACCCAAATCCTAGCCACTCAAGCACGTGGAGAATGAATTTCCACTCCAACTTGTCATAGGCCTTGTAATAGTCGAACTTTAGACACATTCCTTTAAAACCTCTCTTTGGCCAGAAAAAAATACAAACATTCAACGTTGGAAATAACTCACAAAATTATCTTCGCGATAGTATTTCAAATACAAAAATCTTACACCATATAAATATAAATCTAGATCTTGATGTAAAAACTGGAAACTTTCAGTTTGATGATTTGACAAATAATTTTTCCAAGCATGATCGATTTGGAATCATAACTTTGTCTAATGAATATGAGCATGAAAATCAGAAACCTAATCATGATCTCCTTGCTAACAAATATAACCATAAGGTATCATAGTTATATAATCAACCTTGTTCTAAATATGATAAATACTCTTAGGTAACTACTCTTGGTAGTCCAGAAAAAATTTGGACTCGTATGCCATTGGTCATCGTGATTTTATTTATGATGATCCCTTAGGAACCTACCATTTGGATGACATTTGCTTCTCAGAAGAAAGTGAGAAGATGCCTAAATTTCCCAATGATGGATCTAATAAAATTTGGGTTTCCCCCAAAGATAGTTTCCTAATGAATGGTTCACACTTCTCATTATCTAATTAATACATCTTGATACCATTTTATACAAGAAGGATGTTAACGAAAGTGTTTTTTAGCTTACTATTGTTTTGGTGGAAGCTCTAATTTTTGCAACCCCATCATAACCCAAAACTCACTCCCTTTGACCTAAGTTGTCCTCTAGTTTATGATGGTTATCTTGAGTCTTGCACTAAAGAGAGGAGATTCTATAACCATTTTATTCTAATTGAAATAGATAGCCATACTACTTAGCTTCCATCTTGTACCAAAGAAGGAAAATTGTATCACTGCGTAAAGGAGGAAAATTGTATTGTTGAAGCACTTCCTGGGTTTTCATGATCAACATGCAAGGATATATAGGATGGATCGGCAGAACATGCTCCATGATCTGGAACAATTCCTAGAAAAAAGGAGGCAGGGTACAACAACACTATTTATGGAAATTTTTCTTAGTTCATTTGGCCTTATTCTAGGACCTTGTAATATACCAGATATAAAAAGTATGCAGAACATAAATAAAATGCTAGAAATGGAAGAATAACAACAATATAACCAGCACAATCACCACAATAACACTGAAATGATATAAGAATAAAAACATAAATAACACTTTTATTCAGAGAGAAATGTTCACGGGCCTCTTCGAGGGGGCAACCTCCAGTCGAGCAGAGCTCTATTATAATAATATCCAAGCTAGGGTTCTCATACCATCGACTCCTATTTATACTAAATATGTCTATCAAAAGAAGCATCTAGAGGAAGATCCTTCTAGAAGCGGAAACTTCTATTAGGTCTTCTTTCATTCGACTTATTCTATTTTATTGCAAGGCCTTATTAATATTGACCTTTATTACATCCGAATATATTGTTCTACCTATGTGCAAGTTAGGACCCTAACATGTCCTCCCCCTTAAAAAAAACCTTGTCCTTAAGGCTTGAGATGTGGAAACTGCTGCAGAATGGTAGCTGGTTCCCAAGTGGCATCTGCTACAGTTGTATATTTCCAATGGACTAACACTTCCTTGATGGTTCTCTAACACAGGAAATGCTCACGCTAGTCCAAAAATACTTGTGGTTGTAGCCAAATGGATCCTTCTCCATCTAACTCGGGAAAGTTGGTTTGAATTTGGCACTTAGTTCCAATCACCTTATTTAAGCATGAAACATGAAAAATAGGATGTAGCTTGGAATGACTGGGCAAAGCTAACTGATAGGCCACCTATCCCACATGCTTGAGAATGGTATAAGGACCATAAAATGCGGGCACCAACTTCTGAAAATGCTCGACCTTGAGGGAATTTTTCTTGTAAGGTTGCAGTCGAAGAAACACCTGATCCCCTTCTACAAATTGACGTTTAGAGCGACCTTGATCTACTTGTTGCTTCATGTGATTCTGTGCCATGACCAAATTCTCTTTGAGGGTACGAAGAATAGCCTCACGAACTGTAAGCATTTGGTCAACCGCCTGAACCTTAGAGATGCTCGGTAAGTATGAGAGAACTGAAGGTGGCTTTTTTCCATATACCGCTTCAAAAGGAGTCATGCGTGTAGATGTATGGTATGAAGTGTTGTACCACCATTCAACTAGGGGTAACCATTGAGCCCACTGATTTTTCTTTTCTGAGGCAAAACACCTCAAATATGTTTCCAAACATTTGTTGAAAACTTTTGTTTGACCATCAGTTTGGGGATGATAAGTTGTGTTGAGATGCAATTGGGTGCCTTGTAGCTTGAATAGTTCTTGCCAAAAATTGCTGGTGAAAGTTGGGTCGCAATAAAAAACAATAGAATGTGACATGCCATGAAGCTTGAAGACCCAATCCATGAAAAGTTGAGCCACCGTAGATGTTGTAAATGGGTGTTGAAGAGAACATAAATGAACATACTTGGAAAGGCAATCAACAACTACCATGATGACTGATTTATTTTCCAATTTGGGTAAGCCTATAATAAAATCCATAGAGATATCCCTCCAAATAGTAGGTGGAATCGGAAGCGGTTGTAGTGTGCCCATAGATTTGATTGTTTCTCCCTTGTTGAATTGACACACATCACATTCAGCGACAAAATTACGAATGTCTTGTTTCATACCATCCTAGAAAAAAGAACGTTTGACCATGTCATAGGTTTTGGTAAATCCAGGGTGCCCAGCTGTGCGTGTAGCATGAAGCTCAGAAAGTACCATGGATTTAAGTTTTGATTGTTTACTTAAATAAAAACGACCTTTGTATCAAAGCTCATCATGGAGCCAAGAGTACCCTGGGGAAGTTGAAGCAATGGACTGCAATTGTTGGATCAGATGCGAACTTTTGGGATCGTGTAGCCATTCCTGGTGAACGACTTGGAGTCAATCTGATACAATGAAGGAAAGAGAAAAAAGGGATCTGTTATCTTCATATTTTCGGGAAAGTGCATCCACAACCACATTATATTTGCCTTTCTTGTAAATGATCTCTTAATCATATCCAAAGAGCTTAGTCACCCATTTTTGTTGCTCGGGGGAGGAAATGCGTTGTTCCAGAATATACTTGAGGCTTTGATGGTCTGTCTTAATTTGGAAGTGTTCCCCCAATAGATAAGGGCACCACAGATCAACGACATGAAAAATAGACAACATTTCATTTTCATAGATTGATTTGCCCAGATTTCTTTCAGACGGTTGCTTGCTGGTAAAGGCCAACGATCGACTCTCTTCCATAAGGACAACAACAATTCCTTTCCCTGAAGCATCACATTCCAAGACAAATGTATTTGTGAAATCAGGAAGGGCCAAGAATGGAGTGGTTCACATGGCCATTTTCAAGGTTTGAAAATCTTGAGAAGCTGCTGGAGTCCAAGTGAAAGAGTTCTTTTTTAGGAGTGCAGTGAGAGGTGCTGCAATCTTTCCATAATTCTTAACAAACTTGCGATAATAACCTGTTAAGCCCATAAATCCATGCAATCTTTTGAGAGTATTTGGGTGAGGCCAGTCTTGCATAGCTTCAATGTTTTTAGGATCCACCCTGATGTCATCCTTTCCAACCAGATGACCCAAGTACTTGACTTCTGAGGCACCAAAAGCACATTTAGATTGTTTCAAGAAAAGTTGGTACTGAGAGAGTAGATGGAGAACTCGATCCACATGAGTAAGATGGTCTGTCCAGGTTTTTATATAGATGAGGATATCATCAAAGAAAACTAAGACAAAATGACAGAGAAAAGGACGAAAGACATGATTCATGAGGCTTTGGAAGGTGGAGGGGGCATTACACAAGCCAAAGGGCATGACCAAAAACTCATAGTGGCCCTCATGAGTTCTAAAAGTAGTCTTGGCAATGTCTACCTCTTTCATACGTATCTAGTGGTAGCTAGAACGAAGATCAAGTTTAGTAGAGAACTGGGCACCACTCAATTCATCCAAGAGGTCATCAATGACAGGAATGGAAATTTTTCTTTAATGGTAAGTTTGTTGAGGGCCCGGAAGTCAGGACACTTTCACCAAGAACCTTCTTTCTTCAGGACCATGACCACCGGAGAAGAGTAGGGGATCGTACTAGGGTGGATAATGCCTGCGTTAAGGAGTTCCTGGACCATTTTATCAATTTCATTTTTTTGGGAAAAGGGGTGACGATACAGACGGATATTGGGAGGAAGGCATCCTGGTATAAGGGGAATGGAATGATCATGAACACCATGGGAAGGAGGGAGTCCCTGGGGAGTGGAAAATACCACTTGATGTTTAGAAAGGATGGATTGGAGGTCTTGCAGCACCGAGGGTGCCTCTGTTTCTTGTATGGCATGGAGTTGGACAATAACACTAGAATGACCTTTTTTGAGTATATTTTCCATGCAATGGGAACTAATGATCTTAGGTGAACTGGTGGTGATGCCTTGGAACTTATATTATTGGCCCTCTTGGTCAAATTGCATGGTTAATTCCTTAAAATACATGATAATGGTACCCAATGTCCTTATCCATTCTGCGCCCAACACAATGTCACAACCGCCCATGTCGATAGCAAACATATGAGATTTCAGGTGGTAGTAACCAATTTGGAGACGCACATTTTCACAATGCCCTCCACATTTCATCAAGCCACCATTGGAAATCATGATTTAGAAATTATTGAATGCATGAATGTAGCAATGAGTTTCTTGGGCAATGCAGTGATGAATAAAATTATGGGTGCTTCCACTATCAACCAGAATGATGACCTTCCTATGCTTGATGTAACCGATTAGCTTGAGGGTTTGGGGAGCAGATAAGCCAGTGAGAGAATTTAGGGAAATGATCGGTTCTACTTCGGGAGGGTCTGAGGGAGGGGTGATGTCAGTGGTTTCAAGTGACTCAGACACAAGAGGAGTTTCAACCTCCTCTTCTGAAATATCCTCCGAGATGGCCATAAAAATATTTTTTTCCTTACACTTGTGGCCTAGGAAATATTTTTCATCACAATTATAACAAAGGCCTTTGAGTTGGCATTCAACCATTTCATCCCTGGTCAATTTTTGGATTTTTAGTGGAGTGGAGGGAGTAGTGGGATTTACTGGTTTAGTGTGAGGGATAAAGGAGGGTTTCCGATTTTGAGAAGATACAACCTGTTGTGCTTCTTTATCTCTTTTAGTCGCTTCCACCCAACTCTGAGGCCGAGACATGAGGACATGGGCCTAAATCTCATCCTTGAGGCCATTGATAAAACACTCTCAGAAAAAGGCATCAGACATGCCCTCTGTCCAAAAAGCCAGGCGCTCAAAAGCATCTATAAAGTCTTCCATTGTTTCTGATTGTTTCAACTTTGTCAAACGACCCAAATGGTTGGCGTCAGTGTCAAAGTGTTCATAAATCTCCGCCACAAAGTGTGTCCAAGAAATATACCCTTGACAAGAAGTTTTTCTCCATTTCCACCATTGCCAACGTTCTTGTCTAGATGGAGAACACCATACCAGATTTTGGCCAAGTAATTTGTAATGCCATATAAAGAGAAATAATGTTCCATTTGGGTTACCCAAGCAGTGGGATCCAAGCCATCAAATTTGGTCACATCCACCTTCGGAAGACGTAGGTCACGTTGAAAGTGATGGTGCTGAAAGTTATGGGAATGAGAGGAAGTTTCATCTTCAATATGTGGAGGTGGGTCAGATAAAGGGTTATTTGCAGGGATATGCAGCTTGGTGCAGAGCGTCGAAAAGATAGATTCAAGCTGGGTGGTCAGATCTTGTTTGATTTCCTCCATTGAGGACTGCATGGTTGTATTGATGGAGACAACATTGGCACTGATTTGTTTCACTTCTTGTTGGGTCTCGGTGACATTAGATTGCAAGGTATTGAAGCGATCTTCCAAGTCTTGGCTACGGGTATGGGCCATGACGACGAGGGAACCAAAATGGGGCAGGTGGGGTCAAAATTTTTGCCGAAAAATGATATGTATGAATGTGATAAGGGAGAAGAGATGAATCCAATGGAATAGGTCTCAAATAATGGTGAAAAAATTAGCAGACTTTTTATTTATTTTTTTTTTTATTTTACACCTGCGGAGTTATACTCCGGTCTGAAGAATACTGCAGTGATGAAATGCCAAATTGCTTAACCAGGAAGAAATTTATAGTGATTTGGAAACCTAAACATAGTTGCGCGAAAATAGATCTTGTCTGTTTTAATTTGTTTATGTTTCTGTCCCCCAGGGTTAGGTATTCAATGGTTCTATAGACAAGGGTTTGGCCTGTGCTATAGCTCTCTGATATACGTGTGGGGTCCAATAGTATTACTCGACCCAATATCTCAGGGAACTAACTAAGGAAGCTAGACCGTGCCCTTAGCCATACTACTCGACTACCCACGTACTAAAGAGTATCTTCCTGAGTGTTGTTCTCAGTGGCACTATAGAAATCAGGTGGCCGACCAGTTTATCTAAAGAGGGCTTCAGGAAATCTAGGTCGATTCGTAAACAGGTGTTGTCTGATGCGCTACCACTCGAAGGGGTACCAACAGGGGTTACAAGGGTGGCCAACAGATGTGTGCTTAAGTACCACTTGTATTTCTTGCGTGTATGAATCCCTCGACTGTGGGTTTATGCACGTAATGACAGATATTTGTGGCTTAAAGACATCGGAATATGTCTCTACCCTGAAAAAAATTTAACCCACAATTTCTACTGAGGAAAGTGCTCTGATACTACTTGTAATATACCAGATATAAAAAGTATGCAAAACAGAAATAAAATGCTAGAAATGGCAGAATAATAGCAATATAACCAGAACAATTACCACAATAACACTGAAATGATATAAGAATAACTACAAAAATAACATTTTGATTCTGAGAGCAATGTTCATGGGCCTCTTCGAGGGGGCAACCTCTAGTTGAGTAGATCTCTATTAAAATAATATCCAAGCTAGGGTTCTCATACCCTCGACTCCTATTTATACGAAATATGTCTATCAAAAGAATCATCTAGAGGAAGATCCTTCTAGAAGCGGAAGCTTCTATTAGGTCTTCTTACATTCGACTTATTCTATTTTATTTTATTGCAAGGCCTTATTAATATTGACCTTTATTACATCCAAATATATTATTCTACCTATGTGCGGGTTAGGACCCTAACAGACCCCTAGTAGTAGATGCATGAACTAACACTTCATCAATCCCTATAGGAAGCCAAGGTTTCTTTCACTTAATATAAATGGACTCGCATATACCATTACTGGATGAAAGGCGAGAACATGAAAAGTACTAAACATGTGCTATATCTCAATAAATTATCACATAGAAAACCCTGCATTAATAAATAATCACATAACAATTCATAAAACATTAAACATAACTAGAATTGATGGCTATATAAACTATGCTGACAAGAGAAATCACACATGATATGATGAACTGATCGACAATACAATTGGAATGGTTGACCTCACCTATTTCTATTCATCTTTATGATCCTCTGTTAGTCTTGATCTCCCCTCAATCGACGAAGAAAGATCTTAAAGTACCTGCCAAAATCATTCAACCTCCATAAATATCTAAAAAGTAAATACAAGTCATATTTGTAGCGCATTATTTACTCTAAGATGCATTTTTATGAGAGTGTCAGAACATACATGAATGAGCTCATCTTGGTTTTGATAATAATTTATTGAAGCCACGTGTCTAATATTTGATCAAACTGCCTCCCTTGATTTGAAGTAGTACCAACGAAGTCAACATTGAATTTGTTGTTTCTCCATTGGATTGAGGGAGGTTTGCTCCAAGATTAAACAGTTCCAATAAATTATTCTCTACTGAATAGGGCCAACCACGTGAAGGCGGAATATCTTAT